>JAYJMB010006417.1:0-11070 GCA_036873735.1 Pouteria campechiana | reverse complement strand
GTCGTTACCGCTCATGGTCGGATGCCTTGTTCGTGGCTGCCACGGAACAGGGCAGCCGATCCCACTGCCCATGTAACATCGACAACGACGCTGTGTGTGTCTGTTCCGGGTCTCGGCTAGTCGGACGGTCGATCGGAACTGGCCAAGTGGCCGGAATCAGTTTTACCACACCGGACCTCCAGTTTGGTGGCCAGAGATGGGTCGTCGGCGCCGGACGGGTTCCTTGTGCTGGTCGCCAAAAGGGGGTGCGATCTCGCCGGCCGATGGCCAAAAGTCTGATCGGGTCCGCTCATCGGGATCCTTCCGTCACGCCGATGTTTTTGAGGTCCACTCCCGCATCGTGCGGCTGACTCGCCGGCCGAAAATGAGCGGCAACTTACCAACGTCTGCTGTTCGCGCTACTGCCGGCGATGGGACGCTGTTGCCGACAGCCCGCCACCACGCGGTCGACGTTCGAGAGATGCATCACCGCCAACGCTGTCGTCGGCGACACCCCTTGCAACCGACGACGCCGGCAGCGTTTCGTCGGATACCCTGTTTCGCGGTAGCCGTGAACAGGGGGCGTCCTACTGCGTTCGCCAACGCCGACCGTCGCCGACGCTGTCCGCCGGTGTCATCAGCTGGCCGGTTTCGCATCGTTGCCGATGCTCGTCCGCCGGTGTCGTCAGCTGGCCAGTTCCACGTCGCTGCCAACATTGCTCGTGACGCTGCTGACGCTCGTGCCGCTGATGTCATCATCCGGCCGTTTTCATGGTGTTGCCGGTGCTCATCCGCCGGTGTCGTCAGTTGGCCAGTTCCACGTCGCTGCTGACGCTCGTGCTGCTGGTGTTGTCAGCCGGTCGGACAGCTGCTTGGTTACAGCTAGATGGCTCCTTTTGATTTTCCATGGCCTAACAAAACTTAATATGAAACTTAATTAGACATATATCTAAAATATTATTTTATTTTAAATCCAAATAGACCTTGAAAATTTTCATTCACATAATAAGATAAAAAATTTTGCATTTATATAATAATAAAAAATTTACTGCATATATTATTTAAAATAAAATATGAGAACTATTTACACTATCTATGAAATGTAATCAATAGCACTTACATAAACATTTCATCAACAATTTATTCAATCCATGTAGGATGGTAATTTCTAGTGCTCACATGCCAAAATAATTCAATGATTTCAAAATTGGTGTGAAACACTTCCCTTTACAAGGCTTTAATAACAATACATACAAAGAATTTCATCTCCCAACAAATCCTAATATATTTTACCAAACTAATAAATAAATAAAAATGTCACACTACCTTTGATTAAAGTATCATTTTGAATCTTTATGCAATAATAAAATAAATAAATAATTTTATGAGCACCTGAATAAAATTATATCATCTAATTTATCAATCACTAATTTCATCTTATAGTTGATTACTACAATCTCTGCTCAAGAAAGTTGGCTTGTGATCTGTGTATAAATATATAAGGCTTTAATTTTATAAGACACATTCACATACATAAAAAATACCATAAATATTATTTAATAAACAAATAATCAAGTTAATATTCAACATGCAATTAAATAGATCTTTTAAATAATCAAACTACAAAAGTTAAAATTATCAAGAATATAAATTGACATAAGCAAACATAAATAGCGTATATATGGATATGCATGTTGATTTCATCCGGGCACTATACATAATGTAAATAAATGATATTAGATATTTTACATTAATGTGAAATCAATGGTCTTTAATTCAATTTATGCATTGAATAACACTATTTTCACTGTTCATGCACTATTCCTATATCCTTTCATGCCCTGTTCACACACTATTCAATCAATGTTCACTAAGAATACTATTTGTGTGCAATACTATTCACACGCAAAGTTTTTTTTTTATGAGATTTATACCCCTAGAACTGAGATTTCGATGATTAGGTAGCTATGGTTGATCAGTACATAATTTAAATGTATGACATTAGATATTTTATATTAACTACATGAAATTAATTGTCATTAATTCAATTTATGCATTAAGTATTTTTAATTATATAAAAAACTTATCCTTTTATGATTGTTTACTAATATCTCATAATATGGTCATTTCTTGGATAATTTGAACCATCCATTAAGTCCAGAATGTCTAAAAATATAAAACAATAACTATCTAATAATAAAAATATGAGTTCTAAGGACACAAATCTCATCAAAAATAATTTTGTGTGTGAATAGTAATGCGCATTAATAGTATTCTTGGTAAACAGTAATTAAACAGTGCATTAACAATGAATAGCAGGATACGAGAATGGTGCATGAACAGTGAGGAACAATGTTCTGCACATGGTGGGGAAGAGTTTTCCAAACATTCTATGCATGTATTCTTCATCTTTTGTAAGATACCGTAGGTGGGTCCTACCTATCATGCACGGTACAAAAACATTAATTACATGTGGTGATTCGAAGTGAATTATAGACGATGGGTCTTTAAGTAACTTTTTTCCAATGTCTTCAATCCATTGATGTTTCCAAATTCTCATTCTATGTGGGATCATTCATGCCAACTCAAAATTCCCATGAAGGATATCACTGAACTTTTTAGCGTCCATCTGTAGAAGGATTTTACATGCTGGATTTGTTTCAGCGTCTATGTGACGGGGAATGTATAGTGGCTTCAATTCTCTGCTTTCTAATATCTAAAGAATTTCTGAAATTTTGAATTTTCTAGGGTTTCATTAAAATCTTTCTTTTCTCTATGTTATAAAGAAAAAATATGAAAAATTAACATCAAAACATCATGTTAAATCCCATTTCAATATTAAAAGCATAAAATAAATATGATTTTTAAAATTTTCAACCCTTGTATCATAAATTAATCTTTTTAGGATTAAAATTATCAATCCAAAACTCCTAAAACTAAGAAATTTTTTTGTATTATTTCAAGTGAAAGTAAATCAAAATAGCTTTGATATCCTTGTTGATAATTATCATATGGAAATTGAAGACAAGCTGCATAGCTTATTATGCAGGATTTTAAGATTTTATTAATTTACCTTCCAAGGAATGGTGGGACTTACACATTCACCCATACAATTACGCATTTCTACTACAACAGACTGGTTTGACAGATTATATACAGTGAAATCTCCACCAATCCTTTGGGTGTCCACCTGAAGCTGCTGCCCACCGTGCTCTACTTAGGCTCCACGAAATAACTATTTACAATCTCCCCAAAACGTTCGATTACTTTGGATTTTTTCATCATGGACTAATGCAGCAAAATCCATGTCATGCCAGCCATTGTAAAGATCAATTGTTCACCGGACGATATTTGCTACCTCCCTTGTAGTCCCCATCACTTCAAGATCCAGTTTCTTATCCATAAGCCTCACAAATTTAAGTCCTTGGCTTACCCCATTTCGAAGCGATTTGATTTCTTCTTTGTCGTTGCCTGGAGTCGTTATAGCAATGCCAGTGAGACTCACCAGTAGCATAGCCCAGGAACTGAGAGATCTCTTCAAAAGTGCTAATGCGGTATTGGGTCGTAGGGCCAATCCCTCCCAAGTTTTGCGACTGTAGATATCTTTAAGAAATCAGTGAGGTGGGTGAGTGAGTTTTACATTCCTCCATGGATCCATATCTCTGTGTTCGCAAAGCAGAATAGCAAGGTCCAATCAACAAATGCGTCCTCTTCTCAGTGTCTCTTTCCTTGCTAAGGAAATTCATCAATTCCTCAATGAAAGAACCCTAACAAACATAGAAAAAAAATACACCTGACTTTAGAAGACTAGATTAATGTAGATAGAAACAAAAAAAAATTGAAAACAATGATAAAATATTTAATTTAATGTATAAAATGTCATCAGTAGAATTGTATATCTGAGACTGCACAAAAATATATAATGGTATGATGCCCTTTGTACTAAACGAACAGAGCAGGATGATGCATACCGTGCCAGAAGTAAACAAGGTCTTGGTTAGCAACTTGATAATAGCTTGTTTCATAATTCCTTTGATCATCGAAGAGATTTGAAACCATGTAGAAATGATTGACAACGATGACCTTAAACGCACCGCCAATTTGCGAAATACAACAACTACAATATGTAGCTATCTTTAGACTTCCAAAATCAGATTTGTTGAGGAATGTGTCAATCTTGGACCCCAACTGCTCTGAACAAAGCAAGGTAGAGGGCTATCTTGTCACTGCACAATTCCCTGAGTCCAATATTCTTGGTGTTTGAAATTGAGAAATCAAATAAAATGAGTACTGTTTTCAGATAGTCTAGCAAAAGCACAAGATCCTACGGCTTGAACATGTATTTGTTGCTGAAAAATGTTGGTTGAATGTGAAATCACAAAGACGGGAAATCATGTATATCTCATAACACTAAATGTCTACTGATTTTGAATCAGATGAAGCTCACTCTCTTCTGTTCTCGCTTTCTTCACTTGCTTGCTTTTTGTCTATTAACGATTCAATTTATAGACGAGGCGAGTGCGTAAATGGGAGTGGTAGTGCCCTTCCGCAATGGTAATCATTTGCCTGCCATTGCCATTGCCACCACCGCATGCAATACGCGGTTGTCATCAATGGAAGTGTTGGGTCTCTTGCTATACATAATAAACGCATGTGGTCCCCACCGGTCCCACACGCTGGTCATGGGCGGAACAAATTCGTCAACATCTCCCACTCGCACATAATGGGCTGCTAAAATCTTTTTACTAAGATACAAAACCTCAGCATTCTTAATTCGAAATCGTTCAAACAGGCAAATAAGTCGTGCGACTTGCAAATGTACCTGCACTTGAGAGCTTAAGGCTATGCACCTGTTAGGGATATATAATAGCTACAACTCTTAAAATAACTCGCTATGCCCTCGACTTATTTTGTTACATAAGTCCAAGTATAACTAACCCTTTAAAAGCTATACTTGACTATGACCATTTCTCTTTGCCATGTAATCACAATTATGTTAGTTCTCTCATAGCAACATAACCGGTACCAATGAATACATGCAATATATGTACACAAAAGGTCTTTCTTTTTCACATATATTTCTTAATTATAGATTAACTGCTTTCCTAGACATGTCTCATAAAGTTGAATCATTCATGACTATAGGTAATATGCTAAGGTAGCAAACATTAGAATATAATCTCAAAGTATAGTTGAAAGTCACATAGGGCATGATGTAAGACTCATACTGCCTCAAGGACTCATACAGTGAGGAGACAGAGATTTGTATACTCAACTCACTTCCTTTGTTGATCACTAAGCATACATGGTATGAAATATGTGTTATGGTGCAGTAATTCTCTCACATGTAGTGTATTTCTTAAACTCAACAACACCATACAAATCTTAGTTCAGTCGCTACTAAGTGACTTGCCTGAGTTCTCCAAGCACTCACCCTGCAGGCACAATTGAGATCTCAGTCGTTATTAAGCGCCTAACCTGAGTTCTCCAAGTGCTCGCCTTCTAGGCACCATCGAGATCTCACATCTAACTTTTCACAGGTTAAATGGGATGTAGGGTATCTCATTTCAGCCATCATTGTTACTCATTATGACCTCATCTTGATCTCATATCAAGGTGATATGTATCTTTAAGTTTTATGTCATATAGAACACTCCTTGTTCACATAGAACAATTTTTAACTTAAGTAGTTTCATCTCTCCTTATTCCTTGAATGCCAGAGGCAATTGTTCATATGAGAGGACCAATCTCAACTTGTGTGATATACTTTTATTCTGTGTACACTATTATGCTAGTGTACTCATATAGAAAGATTAATAATAAATATTCATTGATAATTGTTCTATTAAAATCTACATAGACCTAGAAATTTAACATGTGACAAAAATACATCTCTAGGAATTAGTTTTGTGAACGGATCAACGACTATCTGATACATAGATATGTAATTTGGAATCACTTCTTTCTTTGTCATAATGTCTCTAACAAAATGATACTTGATGTTAATGTTTTGGTTCTACAATGGTATTTCGGATATTTTGAATATGTAATAACTGCTTGACTATCGCAATTTATAGATATGGGCTCAGACATATTTTCAGTTATTCCCAAATGTTGCAAGAACCTTCTTAGCTAGACTGCTTCTTGCATTGCTGCTGAACATGCCACAAATTTAGCTTCTATTGTAGACAACGCTACACAGGTTTGCTTTTTGCTGCTCCATGAGATGGCGTCATTGTTTAGCAAGAACAAATAACTTGATATTGATTTGTGTTCATCTAAGTCTCCTCCCCAGTCAGCATCTAAATAACCTTCTAGGTGCGAATCATGTCCTTGGTAGCAAATAGAATAATCTGTAATGCCTCTTAAATAACTAAAAATTCTTTTCACAACTTTCTAATGAGCTCGTCCAAGATTTGACTAGTATCAACTGGCTAAACCCATAACATAACAAATATCAAGGCGAGTACACATCATACGTACATCAAGCTCACAATGACACTAGCATAGGGCACATTTATCATTTCTTCTCTTTCTATGAAAGTCTTAGGATACATCTCAAGGCTCAAACATTCACCTTTTGCTATAGGATTGTTAATGGGCTTGCAGCTTTGCATATTGAATTGTTCAAGAATTTTATTAATATATAGTTCTTAAGAAAAACTTTGTAATTTCTTTGAACAATCCCTATGAATTTTAACTCCAAGAATATAAGTTGCTTCACCCATGTCCTTCATTTCAAAATTGGAGGACAATCATTCTTTAACAGCAACTACAAATACTATCACTTCTTGCAAGGAGGATATCATCTATATATAGAGATAGAATACAAACTCATCGTTAGACCATTTAATATAACACAATGGTCTTCATCAATTATCATAAACTCATAAAAAATTATAACTCGATGAAATCTTAGATACCACTGTCTGGATGATTGTTTAAGGCCATAGTGGATTGTTGGAGCTTGCACACTTTGCGCTCCTAGCCTTCTATTATGAAAAATACAGGCTGTTCCATGTGGATTTCTTTATCCAATTCTCCATTGATAAATGCAATCTTAACTTCAATTTGGTGTAATTCTAAATCCAAATACACAACAATTGCAAGAATGAGGTGAATAGAGGTAAACCTCATAATTGGAGAGAAGATTTCCTTGTAGTCTATGCCCTCTTGTTAGGTATAACCTTTTGCAACTAGTGGAGCTTTGTGTCCTTCAATGGATCCATCCGCTTGACGTTTAATTTTGAGAACCTACTTGTTCTCAATCGCTTTATGCCCGAATGGGAGATCAACCAAGTCCCAAACCTGATTCTTCCTTGTAGACTTCATTTCTTCTTCCATTGCACTTTTTTATTTTTCCTTAGCTGGGCATGAGAGAGCCTCCATGACTAAGTTAGACTCATCATTGTTGTTTGGAGTGATGATATAAGTTTCCCCCTCAATCTCAAAATGACGATGTGAAATACTTTTATGACTATTCCTATGAAGGTGATGTTCTTGAGGTACATCGCTCCCACTTGGTTTAAGATATTGAGGCAATGCCTCTTTATATTCATTTGACTGATTTAGAGCGTCACTTCCTTTAGGATCTTCTATTTTATAGAAATGAACATCCTTTTTAATCTCACCCCTACTATAAAAATCATTTTCCAAGAATGTGAATCTTATGATTCTAATTCAGTCATGCTTCTATCATCATGTTCACCAATGAACACATACCCTTTGGAGTATTCTGAGTATCTTATGAAGATAGATTTCTTCCCTTTTGGCCCCAATTTGTCATATTTATGAGACGGATTTTGGACATAAGTAGTTGACCCCCAACATCGCAGATTGCTAAGATCAGGTTTTCTTCCTGTCCATAATTCATAACATGTAGAAGCTACTGACTTAGAGGGCACACGGTTAAATATTTGAGCTGCAGTTAGCAATGCATCTCCCCAATACAATATGGGTAGATTCGTCTGCGTCATCATAGATCTAACCATTTCTAATAGAGTCCTATTCTGTCTTTCTGCAACATCATTTTGTTGAGGAGTTTCAGGAATTGTTAGTTGTCTGACAATACCCTTTTTATCATAGAAATCTTTGAATTGCACGAATAAATACTTGCGTCCATGGTCAGTTCTCAAAACTTTAATAGTGCGGTGTAATTGATTCTCAACCATACTTATGTGATGTCCGAAGCACTCTAATGCTTCTGACTTATGAAAAATTAGGAACAGATGACCGAATCACATGTAATCATCTATAAATGTGATGAAATATGAGGCACCATGCCTTGCCTTCATATTCATCAGACCATAAGTGTCTAAATGGATTAGCTGCAACGTAAACTTTGCTATAGTTGTTTTACCAAATAATTTTCTTATTGTCTTTTCGGTCATACAATACTCACAGATAGGTAAGTCAACTTTAGTGAGAGGGCCCAATAAGCCTTCTCTAGCTAATCGTTTCAGTTATTCTTGCCTAATATGGCCCAATCTATCATGCCACACATTTGCATCTAGATTTGCATCACTAGAAGAAGCAATTAAAGAAAAATAATCATCATGTGATATATACTTATCATAATCAACATCAAGGATCACAAAACCATTTCAAATAAAATTGGTATCATAAAGAAGTGTTCCCAATAACACTTTTACACAATCACCATGAAAATTCAAGGAATAATCCAGGCTAAGAAGAGATAAAATAGAGATCAAGTTTCGTTGGATGTCTAGTGCATAAAGGACAACATATAGGAATAGTGTTCATCCACCACGCAATAGTAGTTTGTATGTTCCGATCTTTTTGATCTCCAGTCTAGAGTTATTCCCTACATATCCACCTGTTTCCTACTGGGATTCGACGGTACTCTATGAATGCTCCTTAATCTCTAGCTACATAGTCTGTTGCTCTTGAGTCTATAATCCACGTAGGATAAGATTCAACAAGCATTACTGAGCTAGATATATAAGCATAAGGAGTACAGTTGGGTGATACCTTCTTTGGCTCAGTGCATTCATGAGCAAAGCAACCCAGCTTGCTACACTTGTAGCATTTCAATTTGGCCTTGGCCTTTTTACCATCGTACTTTTCATGTTTGCACTGGGCTTTCTCAGCCTCTTGGGAGCCCTTCTTATTTCCACCTCCTTTCTTATGAAACATTTGATTCCTCTTGTGCTTGAAGCCCGAAGCTCCGTGCAAGATAAATTCAACCACATAAGCCTGTCCTGAAGATCGTGCAGCCTCTAGGCACTCATTTTCTAGCTCCAAATGACATGCAATATCATTAAATGTCCTGATATTCTTATTATGCTTCATGTTGACTTTCATGTATTCTCAGCTATTAGGAAGGGATTTGATTACGGCTTGTACTTGCTGCTTATTTGTGAAAGCATGTCCAGCTGACTTAAGCTCTCTAATCATGTTTGACATCTCCCTAAGATGCTGGCTCCTATTATGATTTTGATGCTTTTTGTATGTGTCAAACTTAACATTGAGTCTCCTCACCTTAGTAGCAAAGGTACCACCATATTTATCTTTTAGGGCAACCCATATTTCTTGAGCTGTCATATACTGTTCAAATTCACACATGAGATTATCCTACATACTGCTTAACAATGTAATGCGAGCAATACTATTTTTCTTTTTTCAAGCTACAAAAGCTTCATGATCTCTTCTATTTTGAGTAGTAGTACCATTCTCAGGTTCTTTCATGGTATTGCTCAGTGTCTCAAGTACTTCCTATTCCTCTAGGATGTACTAGACATTTCGATGTCGTATATCAAAGTTGTCACCATTTAACTTTTCACCTTTGTTTAGGTCAGCAACAATCCTTTTGGAAGCCATGGGTTGAATATCAAGTAACTACAAGAGACATGCACATAATTAACAATAATATCTTATGGCATACAATAATGATTTTGCTGTAGAAGACAGATTAAAGTAATGATAACTCAACATAAGAAACAAAATCGAAAGTTTGCTATGCTCCCAATCATCTTTCGTATCACAAATGTTAGGTCATTAATAATTTAATTCAACTACGCAAAATTGTAGTTCTAAGTAAGAATTCCTTTAAATTCTACCAACTTAAGAACTCTCACTCAAATAAAGCATGGTTTGTCAATTATATTACTGTTTATGTGTACTATACTATTCATGCATACTATATTATTCATGTATTCTATACTGTTCACATATACTATTCATGAGCACTACTTATAAGTACTATTCACATATACTATTTATGAGTACTATTTATGTATACTATTTATAATTACTATTTACATATACTATTTATGAGCATTATTCATATGCATTATTTATGAATACTATTCATGTATACTATTCATTAGTACTATTCATATGCATTGTTCATTAATGCTATTCACCTGCACTATACATTAGTACTGTTTATGTACTGTTTAGGTACTACACATGTGCACTGTTCACATGAATAAAATAATATATACATAGTATTCACGGAATAAAATAATAAAAGTTACTGTGTATGTGTACTATCTACATGTAATAAAATAATGCATGCATAATATCTATTGAATAAAATAATAACAGACATTGTGCGAGCACTGTTCATACAGGAATAAAATAATATATGAACAGTATTTTGCACAGTAACGGATACTATAATGAAAAACTCGACGCACACAGTAATGCGTTGGATATTTTTTCCATTCGTTGTCTCATTTAGCATTTCCAAAGAGTAGTCAGAAAGCATTTCAGAGGGCATCCATGGCATTTTCAGAGTGAAACACACTCGCTTTCCAATTAACAGAAACGATTCCAACAAGTTCAATAATGATCATAAGTCATAGCCATAAATACGGCTTTGATCCCAATGTTGGAAATTGATAAGTCAAATAAAATGCTTACTATTTTCAAAAAATCCAGCAGAAGCAAAAGATCCTAGCTTGAACTTTTATTTATTGCTGAAAAATGCTGGTCAAACATGAAATCATCAAGATGAGAAATCACGTGTATCTCACAACATTAAATGCCTACTTGATGAGTGGATTTCATTCACTCATAAGATACGTTTTTATACTTAGATATTTGTTATTCTTATGCAATTGTTTT
>JAYJMB010006416.1:0-11072 GCA_036873735.1 Pouteria campechiana | reverse complement strand
AGGCGGAAGAAGAGTTAGATGACTGGCAGTGCAAGAACAGGGCTTTGGGGAGAGATCGAGATCGTGCAATCAATCATGGAATCCGCAGCTCTGATGGTGAATTTAGAGGAGGAGAAGAGCCGTTTCTAAGAATTAGAGGAGACTGCTTCAAGTTTGAAGGTCAGGGAGGAGACTCTGGAGGGGGAGTATGCGTTAGAGGTGTGTCCCAGCTATGGGAAGTGGAAACTACCCTTCTCAAGTGTGGGCCTACCGTGATGAGCCTATCTCCATCACAGAGTCCATAGCGAAGCGCTTGGCCCAACTAAAGGTAGAGGTTGCGGGTCGGGAGGAGATGCTGCGTAGCAGGTCACTGCTCTGGAAGACAAGGAGGTTGCTCTACAACAGGAGGCTGCTTTGTCGAAGGCAGAGCATGCGGCTGGGGTTTCTCAGGCTCGTCAACAATGCTTTGAACAGCTGGTTAGGGAGCCCGAGGTTCAGGAAATGTTGCTCCAGCATGTGGTAGATTGTTATAAGCAGTCTTTTAATTCTTGTAAGAGGAAGATATCTAGAAAGTTTCCTGGCATAAACTTAGATGATATTTCACAGGATGGGGATGATTTGTAGTTGCTGGCAAGGTTTTGTAAATATATTTCTATTTCTTTATGTCTCGTTATTTTTGAATGATTTTCTTAAGGAGGAATCTTTCTTATGGGATTCCATGTTTCTGGTGTGAGATGTGATGGACTATATTGAGCTTTGCCTTTTGGCTCCATTCTACAGAACAATTTCATGTCTCATTTCGCGATTCCATTTTTTGGGGTTAGAACATATCTCATCCTGGTCCCATTTTATGGGTGTAATGGGTGCGACAATCCTTGATAGGGCTTGGAGTTTGGTTCTGCAGGCTTGTGTATTGTTCCCCATTTTTGTTCCTGTGGGATCGGGCGATATCTCACCCCCTGGTTCCGTTCTACGAGATCGGTAGGCGTGGTGGCCTTTACTAAGGCCTAACATCCAGTTCTTTTTCTTCGCAATGGACTAATGTCTTATTCATCAGTTCTGTTTTTGTGGGGCTGGATGATATCTCATCTCTCAATTCCGTTCTGTGGGATAGACTTATGTCGCACCCTTCGGTTCCATTTTACAGAACTGATAGGCGCGACTGCCTTTACTAAGTCCTTACAGTCGGTTCTGTTTTAGCGGAACCAGCTTGTTTCTTATTCTTTGGTTCCATTTTTGCGGAGCTGAATGATATCTCACCTCTCGGTCCCATTGTGCAAGACCAATAGGCATGGCTGCTTTCACTAAGGCCTTACACTTAATTCCATTTCTATGGAGTTGGATAATATCTCACCTCTCTATACCATTTTGCAGGACCAACATTATCGATGGGCAAGGCTACCTCTACTAAGACCTTACACTCAGTTCCATTTCTGTGGAGCCAAATGATATATCACCTCTCAGTTCCGTTCTGGGGGACTGATAGGCGCTACTGCCTTTACTAAGGGTTGCCATTATGTTCCGTTTTGCGGAACCCTTGCGAAGTGCCTTTTTGGGATCTTTTTGCAGAAAGATTAATTTATTGCTTTTCTAAAAAGATCTTCATACAATATTGGAAAGTAAGCATGAAATGAAACTTGCTGACAATGTTATGAACCTATGACAGAATGAAATCTATTGATAATGTCTCTAACTTATGACAGAATGGAATCTACCAGTAGTACCTCCTAAAATGCTCAACATTCCATATTCGGAGGATGTCTCTTTCGTTCAGTCTTTGGAGTTGATAGGCCCCATTTTCTAGGACTTCTTTTACCCTATAGGGTCCCTCCTAAGAACGGGCGATCTTTCCCTTTATGTGGGTAGGATTGCTGATGGAGGCTTCTTGTAGGACCAAGTCTCTCTCTTTGAAATTTCTTGTTTTGACCCTTCGATCGTGGTATTATTTGACTTGTGTCTGCTGCCTCATCGATCTGGCTTGGGTGTTGATCCTTGTTTCCTCCAGTAGGTCTAAATTAGTTTCCAGGGCTTCCTCATTTATTTTGAAATTAAAGTTCTCTGTCCGGGCGGAGGGTATTTTAAGCTCTATAGGCATTACTGCCTCAGACCCATATGTCAACATGAATGGTGTCTCTCTTATGAACCTTTTTGTTGTTGTTCTCAGAGCCCAGAGTACTTTTGGCAACTCTTGACACTGGAGCTTTCAGCCCATTGGTCTGTGGGTGCGCTATTGAAGAGAATTTTTGCTAGATCTCATGAGTATGGCAGAAAGATCTTAACATTTTGCTTCTGAATTGGGTTCCATTATCGATTATGAGTATTCCGAAGACCCCAAACCTGCACATAATGTTCCCCATGAGGAAGTTTTTGGCTTGCACTATGGAGATGGATCTGGTAGCTTTGGCTTTTGCCCACTCAGTGAAGTAATCCACGACGATGAATATGTATTTTTTCTTTCCTACTGCTGGTGGGAAGGGGCCAAGGATGTCCATTCCCCATTGATAGAAAGGCTAGAGGCTACTGATGGTGGACAGTTTGGTTGTTGGGAGATAGGGAATTGTTGCATGCTTCTGGCAATTTTTGCACTGTTGACGTATTCTTTCGAGTCTATGTCATGGTAGACCAATAATATCCCTGGCTTACTGTCTTGAAAGCTAGGGTTTTTGCACCTATGTGACTTGAGCATTCCCCCTCATGTATTTGCTATAGGATTTCTTGCCCTTGCTCCGCAGGCACACATTGAAAGTATGGGTGCGAGAGTCCTCTCCTGCATAATTTGTTATCTAGATATATAAATTTGGCTACAAAATGTAATAGTTTCTTTGGCTCTAGCGGATCCATTGGCTTCTCCTCTCTTTTCAAGTAGGCCTGGATGGAATCCATCTAGGACCACTCTGATCCTTCCTTCATCATTTGTTCGACCTTGGGGACACTGGGTGCCATGAGATATTTGATCATGATGGTTCTTTGAGGAAAGAAAGATGGTGTTGTGACCAGCTTTGACAGCCTGTCGGCGTGCTCGTTCTTTTCTCTTGGTACCTAGATGACTTTTGTCTCATGGATCTGCCCTATTATTGTTTTGGCCGCAGAGAGATATTGTTTCATTAGTGTTTCTTTGGCGTCATATTCTCCAAAGAGCTACTTCACAACTAATTGGGAATCGCCGTGGATAGCCAAGTTATGAATTTTTACTCTTTGGGCTAAAATAAGTCCTGCCAACAAAGCCTCGCATTTTGCTCCATTGTTTGTGATGGGGAATTCAAACCGTATTACATATTCAACGCGATTTCCCTCTGGGCTCTAGAGGATGAGTCCTGCTCCGGAGCCTTCTTTGGATGAGGAGTCATCTACGTACAGTCTCCATACTGAATCTGTAACTGAGTTATTGTGCCCTAGGCTCAGAGAGGCTAATATTTTTTGAGGTGGAAACGTTGACTCAGGAGCACTTTCTGGCAGATCCGTGACTACAGTTGTAGTGCTTTCTAGTCCTTCTGTCATATAGGTGCATTCGATGATGAAGTCAACGAGGATTTGGCCTTTGATGGCCGTTCAAGATAGGAATTCAATGTCGAATTCACTAAGCTCCACGGACCACTTGACGAAGTGGGCATAGAGTTCCATCATCTAGAGGAGCTGTCTGAGTGGCTGATCGGTGTAAACTTAGATTTGGTGTCCTTGGAAGTAAGGTCGAAGCCTTCTTGTCGCAATCACTAGTGCATAGGCAATTTTCTCAATGATGGGGTATCTGACTTTTGCTCCCTGCAGGATCCTGCTAATATAGTATATTGGCTTTTGTTGTCTATCCCTTTCTTTAAATAAGACAGTTCCAATTGTTTTGGATCCTACTGCAAGATAGAGAAAAAGGGTCTCTCCCTTTTCGGGGGCAATTAATAGTGGAATGGAGGTGAGGTATACCTTTAGTTCTTTGAAGGCTTCTCGAGTTTCTGTGCTGACTCCTTGGTTGCTCCGATTCGTAGTTGCCTCTCTGTGAATAGCTTTGAAGAATGAGAGGCTTTTTTCGATGGACTTCGAGAGAAACCTGTTGAGTGCCGCCAGTCTCCTGGTTAGTCGCTGGAGCTCTTTAACGCTATGAGGCTCTACCATATCTCGGATGGCTTGGATTTTTTTAGGATTTGCCTCGATGCCCCTCTGGGATATCAAAAATCCCAATAGGCTTCCTGATGTTACCTGAAGGCATACTTCTAAGGATTCAGCTTCATTTTGTGGTTCCGAAGAGTTTTGAATATCTCTTCCAAGTTTTGGATGTGGTAGGTTTTGGTTTTGCTTTTTACCACAATGTCATCGACACAAGCTTCCATGTTCCTATCCAGCTAATGTCTGAATACATTGTTTATCATTCTTTGGTAGGTTGCCCTTGAGTTTTTCAATTCGAACAGCATTACCTGATAACAGAAGGTTCCTATGTCAGTGATGATGATTGTTTTCTCTTAATCTGGCTCATGCATTTTGATCTGATGGTATCCTGAGAAGGCGTCCACGAAGGAGAGTAGCTCATGGCCTGCAATGGAGTCTACTAACTAGTCGATATTGGGGAGTGGGTAATTGTCTTTTGGGTAGGCTTTATTTAATAACATGAAATCCACACACATGCACCACTTGCCATTTGCTTTCTTTACCATTACCATGTTGGCCAGCTACTTAGGGTAATGTACGGGCCTGATGAATCCTGCCTTTAGAAGTTTTCTTACTTCCACCGCGATGGCCTCCCTCTTTTCTGGTGAGAAGAGTAGCTTCTTTTGCCGCACTAGTTTGTGATTATCGTCAATTGCTAATTTGTGGGAGATGATCATTGGATTCAGCCTAAGCATGTCTGAGGGCTCCCATGTGAAGACGTCGGCGTTCTTCCTCAATAGCTCAACTAGCTCTTCTCGTAGTGGGGATTCTAGGGCAGAACCGACCTGTATGGTTTTGTTTTCGGATCCGATTGTCAGTGAAACTGTGACTAGGGATTCTATTGGTTCATTTCGAGTGACTTGCTACTTGTCCCTACTATCCATGGTGTCTATTTGCATACTTTTCGATGCTCTATCTTTTACCAAAATCTTGTAGCATTCTTGGGCAATTCTTCGGTCACTTCTGGCTATGTCAATCCCACTTCTGACAAGGAATTTGATGGCGAGGTGGTAAGTGGACACAACTGCTTTCATCTTGTTGAGGCCTGGGCTTCCCAATATAGAGTTGTATGGTGATGGGATGTCGACTACCAGGAAGTTCAGGCAAGTTGTGATTTTTTCCGAATCGTCTCTCATTATGAATGGGAGGTTGATGATGCCTTCTGAGAATACATCGTCTCTTGTGAAACCGGCTAGCTGTCCCATATAAGGTATTAATGCTTTTTTGCGCTTGGAGCTCTGCTCTACCATATTTACTTATTCGGGAGAAGGAATCTAGTGAAAGGGACCACCAAAGATGACATTAATGGTTTCTGCTGTAGGCTGGTTGATTTCTATTGCCGCATCTTTTTCACATTCTTCATGTATTTTTTCTCTTTGTTGTTTGTCCTCCCTTTTGGTCTCCGCTCTCCTGGGTTTGTTAGCCATGTATTGTAGTAACTTTCTCCTTTTTATGAGTTTCTCGATTTTCTCCTTTAAAATACGACATTATCTGTATCATAGCTGATGTTTTCGTGCAACAGGCAGTATTTATTTTGATCTAGGTGGCCTCTTCTTTTTATTTTTGGTGGCGGAGTGACCTGGTATCCTTGCCTCTGGATTTTGTGGAGGACATGGGTAGCGGAGCAGTTTAAGACATATTTTGGGGGGCCTTTATCCACTATTGTTGACCTATTTCTACCTAATCTGGGCATAGGAGCTGTAAGAGCGGATCTATTACTTCGTTAGTGAAAGTTTTCTTCCCATCGCAACTAGAGAGATCGAGATTGGCTCTACCTCCTTTTTGTGCGCTCTTCGCTGGTACTTTCATCTGCATCTATGTGCCAATTTAGCATTTTCAAGAGTTTTAAGTAATCTCACGGGGGCCACAGATGTAATTGGTATCTTACACTTGCATCCGCGATTGCGCTCTGGAGTACTGTTACGGCGACATTATGATCTAGCTTTTCCACATCTAGTGAATAGCAGTTGAATCTGCTTACATATTCACAGAGGGTCTTATTCTTTTTTTGCTTCACCATCATTATTGATTTCACCGTTCTTTTTTGCCTCAATTATGTGATAAAGCATCTTTGAAAGCGTTCTTCTAACTTGCCAAAGGATCTAATGGATTCTGGCGCCAAGGTTTGGTACCATGACGGTGCTGCTCCTTTGAGTGTCGACGAGAATGCATGGCACTTGATGGCGTCGGAGACCCCCATAAGGGTCGTTTGTCCATTGTACCTGGCCAGATGGTCATCAGGATCCGTGGTACTATCATAAGCTTCTAGGGACAGTACCTTGAATCCTTTAGGGATGGGTTCCTTCAGGATTTTTGGGACAAAAGGGGAACGCTTGGTCGACCTCTGTCTCTCCAGGTATCCTGAGTGTTCCGTCTTTCTAGTCTAGTGATATTGTCTTCAGGGTGTCTTCTCACCTCTGGATGGGAAGACACTTCTCTTTCCTAGTCGTAGTCGGCTTGCCTTTGAGCTGGCTCCAAGATAGTATTAACTATATTCGCTTGGTTGCCAGTCAATGCGCCTGTGGCAGGCGTGATTTTGGGGTTTGCCCATTGCTGCCTAAGAACATTGAGAGGTGAGAACCCAATGGCAGGAGTGGTAAGGAGAGTATCAATTTCGCCCAGATTCTCGGATTTGTGTAGTGCTGGATCCACTTGACAGCGGGGGAGAGGAAGTGGTGGCGGAATTCCAATTGCGGGGGATCTACCAAGAGTGCTCCCTCTGCTGTTGTATAAATTATTGCATCATCTCGCGCATCATTTGTTGCATCGTCTATTGGCTTGTCGACCCAAGTTTGGCCGACAAGTCTTCTGGTGATGCCGCTCCGCCATTTTGGTATGATGTGGATGGTGCATTGTTGGCTGCAGTAGGGAGAGAGGAAGCATTCGTGTTTTCTGCGATATCATCTGACATCTTTTTGTTTTAGACCTTTTGAAACCCTTCCTACAGACGGCGCCAATGTTTGGGTCGTCTCCAAATTGAATGCTGATGTAGCCCTTGAGAATATCTCGCCTAGAATCCTGCAAGACTAGAACAAGAAAATCAGAGGATGCCGGGGGATGTTCCCAGTGCAAATACTTCGATACTCAAGTCCATAAAGGGAATCTAGTAGAGAGAATGAATGGAATCAAGCGCCTTATCCTTTTTGGTGTGTACCTGGGTGTATTTATAACAGAGCATGAATGCGTAGCCTAAGGTGCATAGTGAATGTAGAGTCCTACTAGAAGACGAGTTCTGTAGTATGATTTATCGGTAGTCTTGTGCGCATGGAACTGTCCAGCATGGCGTGGCGGAGGTCTCAGGTGGCATGGCATGGCCCGAGAAATTAGGTACTAGTGTTAAGAATCCCTAACAACCAACATCTCCTGATTATGATTTTTTGATGACATAAATGTTCAAATAGTGAACTAATTTTGGAACAATCATTGTTGAATAAAATTGCCATTGGCAACCAATTTCACTGTCTGAATAGGCTGCATTGTGCCTCATACATGTCTTATGAGAATGATTCACACAAGGAAGTTGGTTTTTGATCTGAATATTGTCACCCATAACAGAAGTGAACTTGCTTGGCAATTGTCCCTCCCTCCTCCTGTTTGCGTGTACTAGTGTTAACACAATTGAACAATCTATTCATCCCTGCAATTTGTCTTTTGAATGATTCTTTGTTGAGTCTTAGCATGATGTCAGTACATTGCAGCAATTGTGGCTAACAATCTATTGTCTTTTGCATTTACAGAGCACATGTGGGAAATCTTCACAATAAACTTGATCAAGAGCATCTTCAACAGGCTGTCATGTAGTGTAGATCACTCAACTTGGGATTCAGGATAGTGTAGACTGGTGGTGTCTTCTCCCGATAAAGGCTGTATCAGAGTGTATGGCTTGGCAGGTCTTATGGGTCTGTGGTGTGTGGTCGCAGTAGAATGCAAATAAGTCGCGCTTCCCTGCAACAAAAATTTTGACAGCGAGTAGAATATTGTCGCCTCCATCTGTATGTGCTGAGGTCAGGATGGTGGTTTTGAAAAGGATAGAATCTCAGGTGAAGGTGATTTTGGATGAAATATCAGTAAGTTTCTATGTTGGTCATTCCTTTTAATCTTTACATTAAATATTATATGATATGTTCTCTGTTAAGGAAGGTGGGGTAAACTTTCTCTTGAGTAGCTGGGGTTGAATTGTCTCATTGATGTCTTCTGTCTGGATTTGTTTCATAAGTGCTACTTCTACTGTGAGTCCTCGATCGAGTCTCTGTAAATGTGGGAATGATCTGTATGTGTATTTTCCTTAACACTGTCTTGGGCTGAGGTGAGAAGTAAATACCTTTGACAGGAGAACTCATGTCCATGCTCTCTGATGTGCCTTGATTTGTGTTTTATAGCATCAGCATCTCCATTTCTTATGTTTCAATTTGACTCCGCTAAATTCCATTTGTATGGTTCATTGTTTAACTGTTTGCCAAACAAGCATGGATCTGGATCTCAGAGATTGGCTTTATAAATGCTAAAGCAGTTTGCATGAGGAGAAACTTAGGAGTTGGAAGGCATCTCAACTGCCAATGTGGCATATTCAGATTTAGAGCCACTCATTAAGTGAGGTGACATAATTTGCATGGCTAGAAGTATAAGGTTCCCATGAGTAACATGGCCTGTAGTACCTAATGTGTCTAAGCATTTGTTCTTTTCTAATCTTCCATTTATATTAATTGATATGCTTGATGATTGGACATACCTGATGTTCTGTCTAGGGTGCATTCCTTAGCCCCTGCCATCTAAGAAATGGTGCAAATCTCTGGGAAGAGCTGTTTGCCTTGTCAGTGACTCGTTTGCAAAGCTCCTTAGAATTTATCGACTTTTAGCTACAAAACTATAAATTGTGTCACAAAGCGTTTTAATGGGACCAAATGCACTTGTCTGATCTTATTTTCTTCTATTGGAATATTTAAACCATTGATTCCTTGTCCTTTTCAGATCAAATGACAGACAAGAAGAGCTTTGGCTCATTTTTTTAATAGAATCTGAAGCTTTTGCGGTCAAATAATTTTGGAGCTGCCTGTGAACATCAGTAGCAAATGCAGCTAACAGGAGTACAGGACTACAAATTCGACCATTTTAAGTTGATATTCATGGATGTGTACGTAGCAAATTGATTACCAAATGCAATGGCCTTGAGATGGAATGTTGTCTAGAGTTTGTTGTTATGGGGAAATATTATATTTTTTATTTATTGAGGGTATGGTTGAGTGGGATGAGAAAAATTGTGGAAACTTTAACAGATGGATTTTTCTTATTATATGTTGTTTTATGAGTTGTTAATCCTCCTCATCATATACCAGTTGTTTAGAGTATAAACCACCACAGTGTGTGCAAGCTGTGGCTGGCAGGATGAATTTTACAGTCTATCAAAGGCCATGCTTGGTTCAACTTGAAAATTATTTCCTTAATTTTTAATTAGCAGCAGTTATGTTTTGGGTTCACAAGTCACAACCATCTAAACTATTGGTTGGTCGAGGCTATTTTTATATCATATTGCGCATGACTATTGGAAGCTGATTTCAGGGCATTAATGTAGTTCTAACATCACCAGACCCCTTTTTACCTAGAAGCCCATCATATCGAGGGGTCCCGGAATCTCATATGATTGCTAGAAACCATGGCATTGATGGTGGGAAATGCGTAGGACAGGTTTAAGTATACTAATCTTGCTTTGTTTGGTGGGATTTTATGCAGTCCAGGAATATCTTCATAAGATTCACGTTCATTTGTGGCATGATGGAATTAGAAATGAATGAATTAAAGTGAAATTTGGATTATGTTGTAGAGAAAAGATTGAAATTAGAGATGAATGTATTACGGGGAACTTAGGGTTAGCCCTAGTGGGTTATAATAAGTTAAGAAAATAATGGCTTGTTTGGATGTGTAAATTTTTTTTACACCTAAAGTAACAAGAGAAAATGATCCATTGTTTTTGTAGAAAAGATTGAGTTGATAATGAAAAAAGATAAATTTGATTGTGAGAATGCATGAGCGACTAGAGTAAATATGTATCTTATCTAGTAAGAGGGATTTCTCCTCCCTTCTCCTTCTCTCTTTAGGGGGTATGTGGACAGGAGAAAAAGGCAAAGGGGAAATAGATGTCAACCATAAAATAAATAAAAAAATTACTTTTTTGGTTGAAAAGATAATGTTGATGTTGAGAAATATATATCGATGTTGAAAAGTTGCAAGTTATAAATGTATGGTGAGGCAAACAAAATAAAGAGCAAATAAATAGTCATGAACTTACATCCATTAATATGTTAACATGATTTTCATGTGGAAAGCATTCACTACATGAACTGACTTCCCATAGAAAACGATGATGGAGTGTAGAAGTAGGCTATAACCCACAATTTCTGCCTGCGGCCTCTCAAATCATCATCATCCTATGATTTCTTCAAACTGATTGGGGTTCAGCCACATGAATCTTGTCACGCCAAGCAACTCTTTCTTGTATTATGTTCTTTTATTATTTCATGGATGCTTTTGTCATCAAATCTAATCCATCAACTCCCCTCTGTATTCTTTTTTATCTTTTCTTTATTCTCTTTTGTCTTTTACGTCTTTTAACCATGTATCAGAACTGGACTGACGCTTGAAGTGGTCTTGTACAAATCAATTCCAGCATTGGTTCAAACTGGTTAAACTATTTTGATTATTTATTAATAAAAAGTAAGCGCTAGAAAATTAATACGCAGAAAAGTGGCTTTTATTTTATTTGAACCCTAAAACCAAGTATGCTAATCACCACTTGACCAACCTATCCAAATCAACAATTTACAAATGAAAAACTTACTGAAACCAAGCCTCTTTGCTTTGTCCACCCAGTTGGGCTGGTAACATTTTTTTTTTTTAATAAAAACTATTTTGGGCATTGGTTTGAATGCTTTAGAATCAATTCTTGATCAAATTGGTTGGAGCTG
>JAYJMB010006415.1:0-11073 GCA_036873735.1 Pouteria campechiana | reverse complement strand
GGACTAGATGAAGGAGAAATTATTGAATAATGGGTATAGTTTCTGATTGGTGTTGAGATGGAGGAAGGAAGAAAGTTATTTGCAATGTAAAGAAGGGAGAAAGAGGCTATTGATATTGAGAAGGAGGGGAGGAGGTGTGAGTTTTATGGAGAGCAATTAGGGTTCTCACATACTATTCACCAAATGGGTGAATTTTTCTAAGTAATTCATTTTCTTATTTTCTTCCACACACTCATATGTCTACCCTATTTCCTCAATTTGAGCTATGGGATGAGTTTTACATCATGTGATGATCAATTTAAGCCTAATATTGGATAGCAAAATATATCAACTGCATAACTTTAAATCTCTACCATTAAACATCTTATTCTTCACTATATAATGATTTTACACTAGATTTTAAAATTAATTTCTATTATAATTTGGATAGCTATAACATTTGTAACATACTTATGTTCATGTATCAATAATTCACTAATTTATAGATGTGATTAACATAACTTTTTGTAATCAATAATAAACAAAATTGGACAGCAACTAAATTATCAACTTACTTCTAATTTAGACAGTAATATGCTAATTGATACACCATAATCCAAGTCATGTATAAACTGAATTTTTTATAAAATTAAATCATTACATTCAACAGCTATATAAGCACTTTTAATCACACCTAAATTGGGTGGCAAATAGATCATCAATTAACATTCAAGATTTCTATAAAAATCCAATTTTAACTAAATACACATGTCATTGTAACAAATGTCACTTGTCTCAAATATTTGGCACATAAGGGGGCTGGTTCATCAAAAGTGCTAAACACAAAAGTTATAGCCTTTGTTGTGAATTTTCCAATGAATCAACAATCACTAAATTCTGATTTTGTATGAAAACGTTATAGCCAAAAACACTACAACCATCTCCAATCCAAGTAGCATCACTTTGTGGGACCCACAACTCAAAATATAAGCATAATTAGAAAATAGAGTCAATATGAAAGTCATATTCCTTGAAATTATCTGAATAATGCAAAAAAATTCACCCAATGTTGAGTTTATATAAAGAAGTTATGTCAAAATACTAAAACTGCTCCAAAAGAATGAAAATTCCAAAAATCACATTAAATTTCCTAATTTACATCATTAATCACCATGTTTACATCATGCTAATCATCCTTGATCATGCTAAAATTAAATATTAATTTGACACCAATCAATACACAAAAATTCAACAACATATAAGTCATATTTCAAGTAACATTTGGTAGCAAGTTGATTTATTTTGTCTACATCAATTGAGTATCAATTTGATATGATTTCCTAACAATCCTTATGATAGAAAAATAGGATCATTAAACAATTCTCATGATAGAAAAATAACAACATTATTTCATAATAAAATTATTCATTACCTCAAATTCTAGGATATTACATCAAGTTCCATAGCTTCTCATTTTGTTCAATGGTCCTACACAGGAAATGATTCAATTTACATATATTTATCACTAGAACATTTCATCATACATTTATTGTGCATAGCTTGGCTATTAATGTTTACAATAGTGTAGCAGAATTCTCATATCCTCAACATACACCCCAATTACTAATCCTTCATCCACCTTCATTCGGGTCTTAGGGTTGCACTTAAACATTTTTATGCATAATTTACTTTTCATTGAGGCTTTTCTCAAACAATTCATATGCATCATTTAAATGATAATATCTCAATAAGGGTCTCAAAGGGATTCCATTTTCAGCAACACACACCCATAATATAACCTACTAATCATTTAATTAATCATAAAAACAAGCAAACTAAGCCATTACTCACTCACTTCAATGCTTAACTACCCTGCACACAAAATCCCTTTTTCATAGCTAAATATGTTGTTATCTAGTAACATCATCAAATTTCGTATGTCCAAAGCATTCTAAAACTGTTACAATCTGCTAATTAATTATTTTCCTCATGAATTCCCTAACAACTCCATTGCAAATCCCCCTTAAATCATTATGCTCGAGTTACATAAAATCGTAACAGATAGAAGTCACGAATTAAATTGGGGGAAACGAGTTTACAATTGATTTCATGGCTCGCTTCCACTCAAAAACAAGAATCCAACCTCAATCCTCCAAGAATCATCCATGAATTGTAACCCAACACAACTTCCTCACTTCGTCCACCTTTCAAGCAAGCTAGGTTTGGATTTATGTGTGTAGGTGATGGATTCCATGCCTAAATACGGACTTTTCCTAGCTTAATCATGCCAAATAGGGGCATGGGGACATGGTTGTTTGGGCGTGGAAGAGTAGAAATGGATGAGAATGAAAAAGGGGCAGAAACATACTAAAAAAGTAAGCAAACTGACTTACCCACGCTGGCCGATGCTGCAGCGCCAGATCTGCTGGCCGCCAGGATGCTCCACCTTTTAAGAGTGGCGTTGCAGGTCTATATTTGGGCTCCGCGGCACCTGATTCTGCTGCCCCCCTTTTTTTGCACTTAGCTCCCATCTTTTCTTCATCTTCTTAACCAAGATTTTTCCCACATAATAACAAAATAAAATGCATATAAATTTTCCTCAAATATAAACATTTGCGTATACTTTTAATTTGCACAATCACATTTAACTTATATGTAGCCCAGATATGCTGGAATCATTTCATTTCAAAACAACTTTCTTTTCATCTCGAGTCATCATCATAATCAATGTTTAAAATATTCCTCATTTTCAACACCCTGGGTCTTACAAACCACTCTCCCTTACAAAAAGTTTCATCCTCAAAACTTTAAGTATTGCTTGGTTCTCTTCATTTCGTTAATTTTGTAAATTCACTCATTTCGACTATTTCACACCTTATAGATTCGTATACACACAATACACCACCAAGTTGTGTCTTTTTTAGCGTCTGTCTTGATCATTAAAACAATGTTTACTTTTAATAATAATAACACTTAAACAATTCTCCATCCAAGGTGCTTAAAGTTCTGATACAATCAAGTCAACATAAAATCTTTATAATCAGCCTTACCATTAAGGCATTTGTAAATAAACCATACAAATCACATTCTAGTCTAACACATGCAATCCCATAGTAAGCAGAATCCCCTATGTATATACCATTATCTACATCCTCATTTGATATAGTGTCATTAAATCCAAAGCATAGCAGTTCTATAGCATGCCACATAACAAGGTATGATAATGACAATACAACATGAATGCAACATTAGTATAATACTCATACTACATACTGTCTCATAATCTAGGCTACACAACCTCAACATTCAAATTATAATACAAGGCATGATAACCACGTGCCATCAAAACATTAATAGCTCAAGCACATATTCAAAATTCTTATATCGCATTTTCATCAAGTGTCCTCAGTTAAGTGGTGGTAAGGTAATTGATGATAAAGTTGGTAATGTGATTAAAAATTTTAATATTTTGCAGATGATGAGAAGGAAGTGAATACAATGAGAGCTATATTCCCAATTCTTAACCCTCCAGTCGACTACAAACTAACACCAACTTATGATGCACCTATCCCTTTTCCTTGGCCTTTGAGGCAAAATAAAATTGTTGAAAAATCTTGTGATGGCAATGAGTAAATTTTTGCTTTAGATGTCTTCCCACAAAAAATATCTAGTGAGATGATTGAAAATTTTTATGAAGATTCAACAAAGGAGGAAATCTTAGCTGAAGTAGATCTGAACAATTGCCTCATTCTTTAAGGTATGCATTTGTAGGCAATGATTCATTCTTTCCAGTGATTATTTCTTCTTCTTTTATAGGTATGGAAGGGAAAGAAAAGCTCATGCAATTTCTAGACCATACAGTGATGTTTGATATTTTCAAGAAGATCAAGTTGCCTAACAAGAATGAGAATTTCTTCAAGATGAATGGATTGGATGGAAGCATAGAGGAATTTTTACAAGAGCCCATAAACACAATTGAAGCAACACTAGCTAAAGGAGATGAATTTAAAGATGGTAAATCATTCAACTATTTCTATCAATTGGGAGCACCTAAAATTTTCAAGCCACTACCAATTTTTAGAGAGTCGGAACACTAAAAAGCCAAATTTTATTCCAATGATGGAAGGCCATAGTCGAATTGAGACTATAAACCAAGCACTTCTTGGGAGGCAACCCAAGTTTTCTGACCTATCTCTATTTTCTTAGCATTTTATTTAGTTATTTTCTTTAATTAGTGGTTTAATATTTTTGTTACATAATGAAGAATTTGATTTCAGATTGGGCGTAGAAGTCTCAGAGGATTTCAGATGCTATTCCAAGTGTTAATATTGTAATTACTATGAAGTCAACTCCAAAAGAAGAGGATGAGAATGTACTTCATTCAGGGAAGCCATTGATCTTAAACTTCTTTTATTATTTCACATTGAGGACAATGTTTAGTTTAAGTTGGGGAGTGCTTTTGGGATTTACATTCAAATTTGCATTTAGTTTTGGGGAAATTATTTTTTGAAAATTAGGTATAATTTTTGTGATGAGCTTCACTTTTGATAACTTAGCTAAGAAAATCCAAGAGCAACTTATGCTAAAAATATTGAAACTAAATAGGATTCTCTCTTATTGATCAGTAACATATACTTAGTTTTTTATTATCATTACACATGATTTAGAAGGAAGGATAGGCAACACCTTGTGATTGAATAATTCTTATGTTAAGTCTTTCTTTTTCATGATAGATCAAATTGTTTTGACTACATTATGTCATAATCATGTGAAGTATATATTGATCAGTTGATGATTTTGTAAATTCAGCCACATATTTTGGTTGACATAAGCATGCTAGAACTTGTTTGATTATCCCTTGAGGTAAAATCCTAAATAACATGTTTACTTGAAAATAATTTAGGCATTCTTTGATCAGTTTAAGCCCTTCAAGCTAACCTAGAACATCATGTCACTAGTGTCCCCTGTGAACCTTAATGAAAGAATGGCATGTGCACAACAAGTGAAACACCACCATTCTACTTTTCCTTCTCAACCTCATCATCCAAACCTTTTTAGCCTAAAAACCATGATTAACCTATTAAGAGACATATTTTATGCACATGGTTATTAAAGAGGTATAAGAATGCAAAAGAAAATAAGTTTGAGGGTGTTAAAAAGAAGAATGCTACAAAGAAGAAGAAGAAGAAGAAGAAGGATAAAAGAAAATGATTAGGGAATCAACTTTTAAGTAGGGGGATCGCATATCTATGAACTCAAAAGAAAACAAGTTTGAATACAACCCATAATTGGGGGTATCACACCCCAATGAACTTGACAGAAAATAAGTTTGGGGGTATGATAGTAATAAAGCTTATATAATAAAAATAAAATAGAGAAAACCCCAAACAAAAAGTTAAGAGAGTGAACATTCATGTGCAATTCAGTTCTTATCACTTACTTTGTGAATCCGTACTTCTTTTCTTTATTAATCAAACCCAAGGCCCCATTATAAGCTTAACAAATACCTATTGATCCAAGTGAACAGAGTTGTTGACATTAGTGGAGAGGGATTATGAAAAGTAAGCTTATGGAGTGTTTTGTGAAGATCATTACAATCACTAGTTTGCACATTGTTGACTAAAAAACATGCATGTAGCATGAAATTAACACTATACACACATTTTCATTTCATGAAAGGATTGATAAAGTATGAGTTTCATGAAATTATTTGATAAGTGTCTTGAATAATTTTTGAGTTATGTATACATGTGTAATTTGTCTAACATGTTCTTGATCATTTGAAAGAGATTATCCTAACCGTTCCATGATTTTTGGTTGCTACTTTGCTTGAGGACGATCAAAAGCTAAGTCTTGGGGTATTTGATAAGATCATAATTTATCATATTTAAATATATAAATTTATATATTTTAGATCCTTAATTGACATGATTTTATTATTTTATAATCACATTTAATTAAATATTATACTTAATGAAGTTACTTTGTGTTTCAGGCATCAAAACATGATAGAGAATGATTCATGAAAAGTGGTCAACATAAAAGTTGTAGCCCTTTAAGTTACCCATTTAAAAATCAAGAGTCACAGGATTTGGAGATCATACATGGAAGTTACAGCCAAATACTGAAACTATCTCAAGATTCCAAACCCGATGAATATGATAAAGGCATCACTTGTAGATAATTTTTAGAATACATGGTGGCTGATTTTAAGAAAGTGTTAAGCATTAAGGTTGTAGATATTGAAATTATCTTTTTAATACATCAAGAATCATTTAATTCTGGAATTATATGAGAAATATATGGCCAAATAGTATATATTGTACTAAACATAACGGACAGCAGGTTTGGCGCCACAGCCACAGTGCATTGTGGACATGTGGAATTGTGATATTTCAGGAAATTTGTATATTTTATATGTAAGACCACTATGGGAATCCATATGGAGGTACAAAAAATCCTAAATTGGGTTATTTAAAGAATTTTTAACACAAAAACAAGGGGACTTGGAGAGGAGAAAGTGACAGTATACATCTTTGGAAAAGAATTCTACAAGGGAACAAGAGGGAGATTTTAAGTTTTGCAACATGAGTATTTTGAATATTATTTTTCTTCTTTTTAGAATGAACTAAATTTCTTTTTCTTTCCTTGATATTATTTGTTAAATAAGGATTGTTGGTTAATTAATTTAATTTTATCTTATTTTATTCATTATGCTTATTGCAATCATTTTATTTATTAAATTGCTTGATCACCAATTTTATGAGTTAAATTTATTATTTGAGCATGGTTAAAGTACACACCATATACTAAACCATGAGCTCCATTGAATGAAAGGATAGGTGGTTATGGTATACACTTTATGCTAAACCAATCTATTTGGTTCTGAAAGTTTTTTGCTCTTAATAGGTTTTCATCTCAATTATGCTACACACCATAGGTAATTGGACTAAGTAAAATACTTAATTTAAACTTGCAAACCTAATGTTAATAATCATATATTAGTGAGAATAAACCTAAGATAATGAATTGACATCAACATCCCAACAACATAGGATATCATCGAGTGGTGAAATCGGATCCCTAGACTCTTGTAACCTAAGAATCTCTTCTACATTACTTTTTGTTATTGTTCTCTATTACTTCACCTTACACTTAGATTTATTTAATCTCCATTACATATTTTTAGGACTATTTTAGCTTTAGTCATTAGATCTAATTGAATCAATTTGAACAATTCTCTGTGGGATCGATTCTTGCTTTGCACTCTATACTATTATACACTTGTGCACTACCACAAATTTCCTTCCAAATGTTGGCCGCCCTTAAAGTAGGAAAATATTTCTCCAAAAATAACCTTTTCATCTCATTCTATGTTATAATGTTCCCAGAGGGTAGATGATAGAGTCAATCCTTAGACAAATCCTTCAAAGAGAACGGAAAGGTTCTCAGTTTTATTTGTTCTTTAGTCACCCTTGTGGGCTTCATACTCATACATACCATATGAAACTCCTTTAGATGCTTGTGGGGATCTTCACCTGCAAGACCATGAAAAGTGGGCAAGAGATGTATTAGTGCAAATTTTAATTCAAAGTTAATTACAACATCTAAAGTAGAAAACATTATGCAAGGTTGTTGATTCAAATTAGGGGCAGCAAGCTCTCTCGAAGTCTAATTTCGAGCCATGATTTCCTTTTCTTCAGAATTTCTCCGAGCTTCTCTCCTTAACCTGTACAAATTTCTCTTTATTTTTGAATCGTACTACAAATCACCTTAATTACAAGATTGAGTAACAATCATAAGCAATCAAGGAAACTCTAATAAACCCTAGGAACAAGTATGAAAAACATCAAATTTCTTTTAGACATTTCAAAAACAAAATAAAGAGCACAAGAGCACAAAAAAATCAACTAGAATCACTCCTCGGCAACTATGCCCAAAATTTGTGTGCTATCATAGGCAACAAAATTTAGAACCTATACTTTAATTAAATTACTTGTAGTAGTGCGATTAAGGGTCGATCCTACGGAGAGTATCTAGTTTAGTTTGATGCTTATGTGAATAACAATGGGGGTTTTGAGTATAATGAAAATTGCGTTTGTCAAAGAAATTAATCAAAGAAGCAAACCTTGCTTTAAGTCAACATCCGCTATCAGAATCTCACAACTGATCATTGATACAAATATAAACTAATTCACACTTTGAATATTCACCATTAGAATTATTTTTCCTATCTCTCCTTCGATACAGTTAATTAGAAATAAGTGATCCAATCAACCCTAACTAATTAACAACCCTAAACAAGTGCTAGAGGTTTAATCTAATAGCAACTTTAAGACTTGTAGAGGTTTAATCTAACAGAAGCTTTAAGATTTGTAGAGATTAGTGTAGCTAAACAACACAAGTATGAGTGGTTGCATTTAATTTAGTTAAATATTCTTCCTAAGATTTAATTTTTAGGTATATATGATTTTGATAACAACAAAACTTGTTTTTGATTTATGCTAATGATAATTCTAGAAAGCCTGAAATGAAGAAAAATAAGTTTAGCATGATAATCACTATTGTCATATCTTGTATGCAAGCATATTGTTTACAATAATAAAGGATTCATTATGATTCGTAGTGCATTAAAATAGTTAATAATGTGTTGAATCATAAATATGTCAAGTGCCTCATAGAATCATCAATTGAAAACATAACATGTGACTAAAGCATTTATCCATGCTCTACAAGTTTAGAAAATCATGTGTGGATAAACGTCATGATAAGTGTGCTTCATAGAAATCATCATGATCCATAGTAAATTAATCTTGCTTATGATATGTTGGATCATTGATGTATCTTTGTTTAAACATAAGCATGTATTTATCATCTTAAGCCTTTACTTGATATATGAGCTTGAAAGGATGGATGAACACACCCTAATAAACATGCTTTATGTTTTTATCTGTCTTACAACTTGAGAAAAGCATCATGGATAAACACATCCGAATAAGCATGCTTCACAGACACACTTGATTACATCTATTCTTGTCCAATACCCAATTTAGATTTTTATCCATGTTTGAAAGTTTATGAAAACTATATGGGTAAAAGTGTTTTGATTCATAATGAATAAATTCCAAGTTTCACAAATGGCAATGTACAGAAACATTGAGTGTAGGACGGCAGTAACTTGTCATAGCCACCTACAGACACTACCTGCCATTTATAGACAAAATTCCTCATCTAAAGATACCACCTGCTAGATCACAACCGCCTGCCAATATTGCCTGTGCGGCAGTCACTTGGTGCAGCCGCCTGCCATATCACCTATGAGTAGATAGCAAGATGGGTGTGGGAGTTTTTGCAGACATCTGACCACAGTCGCTTGGGGTAGCCACCTGTCATATCGCCTAGTGCACAGTCACTTGACATAGTCGCCTGCCACTTGTGCTTGCCAACTTCTAATGTTCAAAAATTCAAACATTGCGGACTTCGAAATTGCTTCCCACTCTTTCCAATGGTCATATTTTTCAAGTTATATTTAAAGGGAAGCCAAGGGATGGTTTGAAGTTGAAGAAGCAAGGGGATTGAGCTAGAAACCTTCCACAAATCTTTGCATCCTTAGGCCAAAAGCTTTAAACTTCAAATATCATCCAAGAGCTTCATTTTTCTGTATCTATTTAAGGCCTACTTCTTCCATATATCCAAGGGAGATCTTGTGTGCTACAAAGAGTTACTCAAAGATCAAGTCCTCCCAAAGATCATCAAGGAGATTGAGGGTTTTAAGTGACAAAGACTATTCGACCAATAAGAAACCCACTCAAGTTCTCCATGTGTTTTCACTCCAAGAGTTGCTAAGATCAAAGAGCTTCAATGTCACATCAATACCACATCAAGGGAGGTCAAAATCACTATAATGTGATTAATGTGTCATCATTTCATTTGTGCTTTAATAGTGTTACTCATCATTCTAGATAGAGGCATATTATTATACACAAAAATACTTGTAAAGGTAGAGTTTCTGGTTAGCTTATGAAACCAGAGTTATGCCCCTAGAGTTAGAATCTAGAAGAGTGTTGAGGATACTAAGTTATGCCCCCTAGAGCTGAAATCCAAAAGAGTGTCAGGGACACTTGTTTACGCCCCCTAGAGCTGAAATCTAGAAGAGTGTCGGGGACACTATTATATTTCCATTATACGGGTATAATGGAACCCAAGACACAATAAGTATGTGCTCTTGGAAGAGTGGATGTAGGGACGGGGTTTCCAAACTACTATAAAAATCATGTTATTTGTGTGTGCTCTCTTATTTATAAGATTGCTTTACTTTCCTTGAAAATTTCTACTTTATCATATTGCACAACACAGAAGCACAAAAAGAGGAGAAGTAATCTTATAGGGGACAAGCAAGAAATTTTTATAAATTCAATTCACCCCTGCCCTTTTGGGTTAAGTCATACTTAGGGAACCAACAAGTGGTATCAAAGAGGGCTAGATAAATAATTCTAGAGATCCGCATGGCTAACCTAATTATTTCATCCTATGTTCTTAAAAAGATTTTCCACTCCCAATCTCCATGCTTTGATGAAATGAGTTTTACTTAGTGGAAGAGGAGTTCGAAACATATCTTATTGCCACTAACCCTCAATTATGGAAATTATTTCTAGTGTCATAAGTAAGGATGAAGTGAGAAGCAAAGCAAGAAAGCATTAAAAAGCTACATATGCCCTGTTGTGTGCTTTCTGCCCCACCATTTGCAAATATGTTTTTACTTGTAAAAATGTAAAAGAAATGATGACAAGTTAAAGACATTTTCTAAGGGGCAAATGGATTCATGCTTAAAAGCTGCTAATCTATCTATCGAGATTGATCTAAGTGCAAGAAACTAGAAAGAAGAAAAGAGGATTTATCAAGCTACTTCAAGAAATAAATGACTTTTCGACACAAGATGAAGAAGAATATATTTGGTGGTGCTATCGTGGGCACCCAAATTTAGAACCTTGCTCCAATCTAATTTTTTGTAGTAGTATGAGTAAGGGTCGATCCCACGAGGAGTAATTAGTATGTTTTTGTGCAATGTGTTTAGTAAAGAAGGGGGTTTTGAAT
>JAYJMB010006412.1:0-11078 GCA_036873735.1 Pouteria campechiana | reverse complement strand
ATCATTTCTGTGATTAATATAATAGCAATTTATCCCATTCCTCCCCCCCCCCCCCCCCCAAAAAAAAAAAAATCGCTATTCATAGATAGCATGAAACCCTAATAAAGCAGAAATTGTGACACAAGAATAATAGAGGTTTATCTTCAAATTCGAACATTTCTTCCTCCCTAACACAAGAATTTGGCTCCAAATCTTCAAGAATCCATCATGGATTGCAACAAATATGTTTTTTCTCCCCTTTTTACTGCTCAAATAGGTTAAAGTTTGGTTTTGGGCACATGAGTGACGGATTACACACTTAAACAAAGATTTTCCCTAGCTAAAATCATGCCAAAAGGGGCCTAAGGATATGGGGGCTTGGGTGTGGGAGGATGGAGAAATGAATCTGGAAGAAGAAGGTTGTGGAGCATTTAAAGAGAGGCAGTGTACTGTGCTCCCCTTCCATACTACATTGCACTGGCACCGTGACGCCAGATTCCGTGGCCCCCATTTCGATTGTATTTCTTCCTATTGCTCCTTTACATTTTCTCATATATATATATTAGCCATGATCTTTCCTCATATAAATATAACCAAATTGTTACTTATTGATCCCCTTTATAGATACATTAAATTACAAATTAAATCTCCATAAAGAATTAAATCATGCCCTTGAACTTTAACACCTTGGGGTGTGTTACATTGTGTAAGAGTAATAATAAATTAATTCTAATTAGAATGATTTACTCAAAATCTTTGCTCGGATTTAATTAACCTTCAATTCTATCATAATTTCTAGGATATATGAAGTGAACTTTAATGAGATTTATCTTTTGTTTAGATTAAAAACTGAATGAATGTTACCCATGAAATGAATGTATTTTATATTGATGAAAGTTCATCCTATCTCATGTTCATGATGGTGCCTGAATATTCTATCTTTTCCAGTGTGAAGGGGGAGCATTGCCCCATTCATACAAAAAGACCCCCACTGCTATCTGTGATTTGCCTTTTTGATTCTGACAAAAAGGGGGAGAAGAAAGAAATCTTGTTTGGAGAAGAAAGAATTGGGGGAGAATGATTTATGCTTTATATGTTTTTACTTTATGTGCTTTGGTACAAAACGGGAAGGACTTGAAGTTGGTCATGTTGATCATGATTTGTTTGGGAAAAGAATATATGTCATGACCTGCCTTCATGTCAAAAGTATCAATCTCCAAATGTCTATATACTCCAATTAGTTAGGGTGAGTTTGCTATTAGATCATTAGCACATCTTTTAAATGTCACAAGTCTTTAAGTTTTGTCATCATCAAAAAGGGAGGGATTGTTGAAATTATGTGTATGATTTTGATGACAACAAAACTTATCTTAGACTTGATCTATGCTAATGATGCTTTTAGTTCTAGGAAGCTTGAAATGTAGACATATATACTTGGAATGTAAGTACATTATTGGGATAATATATGTGCAAGCATATTACATTACCTGTTTACTTGAAGTAAACAAAAGAAACTTATGAATGAAGAATAAGGTTATGATCCAAAATGCATTTAACCTGGTTTATCATTTTATAATGCCTTGGATCATATGCAATTGCGCTTGAATGAGTTTATCTTTAGAAAATACACATCATGATTCAAAGAATTTATCCATGTTTCATAACTTATGTATATCATATGTGGATAAATACATTTTGATAGAAAACAAATGAAAAAATATCTAAGTTTTATAAAGTGCTAAAGTGTAGAAATTTCTAAGTGTAGGACCAAAGCCACATAGCATAGCCGCCCGCGCCTATCTCCTACCTTGTAGTCGTAATTGTAGTCGCCAACAAAAATCGCTTGTGGTGTTCCTGGAAGAGGAGAAGTGTCTGGACAACCACAATCGATACTACAGCCACCCGCAATTAGTGCCTGGGACCGAACCCAAAGACTGGAGGTGCCATTTCATATTGCTTGCCACACATTTCAGACGATTTGGAGCAATGTTCAGACTATTTGAAGCAACAAAGGAAGATACTGCCTGGCAACAATATACCACCTGTGCATATTGACTAGAGCGCAACCGATATCGCATACTGCCTATGAATGGACAACAACATGCATTTGGAAGTTCTACCAGAAATTCGTCTGTAACTGATTTTTCCTACCGCCTGCCATACTGCCTAGGGCATAGCCAAATGCCAAAGCCACCTGTGATATAGCCTATCTATGTTCAATGGTTGGAACTTCGAACATTGCAAAGCCACATCTTGCTACCCAAGTTCTTCTAATGGTCAAGACTTTTGAAAATCTATTTAAGGAGAAGTGTTGGAATATTTCAAGGGTCTAAAAATTCACTTATTAAGCTTTAATGGTCAAAATTTTGTTACAACCCTAGGCTAAGTGCTTAAACCTTCAAATACTCATTCAAGAGTTTTCAACTTCTAATCTACATTCAAGGCCTCCTTCTTTAATATACTAAGGGAAGTTCTTTTGCATCACAAAGAGCTATTCAAGACCATGTCTTCCCCAATGCTCACCAAGAAACACTGTATCAAAGCATAAATTTCTTATTTCTTTTTATTTCTGTATACCTTGAGTCGGTAGAGGGATTGATCTCAAGAAGAACAAGTGTTTGTTGGAATGTGTCTCACAAACAACTTGTTAAGTTGTATTTATGCTCCCTAGAGCTATAATCTATAAGAGTGCAGTGACACTGATAATTATGCCACCTTGAGTTAGAATTAACAAGAGTAAGTTGATTGTTGAAATGTGTCTCACAATCAATTGCTAATCTATTTGTGCCCACTATAGTTGGAATCTAGAAGAGTGCTTGGTACACTAGTATTTCCATTATAGTGACATAGTAGAACCTAATAAATAAGGAGTGTACTCTTGGAAGAATAGAGTAGGGAAGGTTACCTAAACCACTATACATCGTGTCTCCTATGTGTGATTGCTTCATTTTCTTGCATTTTACTATTACATTATTTATTTCAATACAATTTGCACACTAGCATGAAAAAGAGGGAAATTGATCTAACAGGGGTTAAGTAAAAATTTTTTATAGACCCAATTCATCTCCCTCTCCTCTTAAGTTAAGCCAAGCCTAGCGGACCCAATAGTGATGCTAGCCATACAACAATAAATACAAAAAATGATAAACTTGTACACTACCTTTTGTAAGAGTTGGGCACTCCATTTATTCGACTTATTAAACCTTTTATAGCTTCTAATTAAGGTATTCAAACAATTATTCAAGGCCAAATTATTTTTGTTCAATTTTATTGATCCTCCTAAAACAACTTTATTATCAAAATTAAAATAGTCCTTACAATATAAACAAAAAATTCTGTAATTACAATCAGAAGTGTCTTTTTCATGTTTTGAAAATTTTATTCAAAATAATGTATAATTTAAAAAATATTTATAAGATTTTACTAAAGTAATTTCCCAGGAAGTTTGTTTTGATATTCTTGTAATAGAAAATAATATATTATATTACTATCTTATATCATGGATTTTAATGAACATAATATTCCAACTAAAGCTAGACCTATTCAAATGAACTCTCTATTATTAGAAATATATCAAAAAAATTAAATAATTATAATAAAAAATTCTTATTCATCCAAGTTCCTCTAATTGGAGTTATGTTGCTTTTATGTAGAAAATGCGACTGAGTTAGAAAGAGAAGCAGCTCGATTTGTTATTAACTATAAACCATTAAATAAAGTATGATAATGGATTCACTATTCTCTCCCTAATAAAAACAATTTATTAAATAGAATAGTTTAAGCTTAAGTATTCTCCAAATTTGATATGAAATTAGGCTATTGGCAAATTCAAATCTTAAAGCAAGACAAGTATAAAGCTAATTTTACTATCCTATTTGGATATTATGAAAGAAATGTTATGTCTTTTGGCCTAAAAAATGTATCACCTAAATTCCAAAGAATCATGAATGAAATATTTAATGCTTATTCTAAATTATCATGTGCTTATATTTTCCTCATCTATTGAGCAACATTGGAAACACTTGTCAATTTTCATCTATGTTGTTAAGAGAAATGGTTTAGTTTTATATTAGAGAAAGCTAAAACCATTTCAAACCAATATACATATTTTAGAATTCTATATTAACAATAATATAATACAACCAATCAACAAAACTATTACTTTTACTAATAAATTTCTAGATAAAATAAAAGATAAAAATAATTATAAAGATTTCTAGGATATCTTAATTATATTTTTGAATTTTATAAAGATTTAACTAAAGATCATGAATTATTACTCCTAAATTTAAGAAAAAACCCACCAAATGGATAAAATCTCATATTAAAGCAATACATAATATAAAGAGAAAAGTTAAACATCTTCATTTTTTATATCTAGTAGATCTTGATTATTATAAAATGGTAAAAATGGATGCCTCATATATAGGATATGGAGGAATATTAAAGCAACAAAATTCTCTAAATCAAGAACAGTTAGTTCGCTATACCTTTGGTCAATGGAATTTTGCAGCAATTAAAATATCCTTCAATAAAAAAGGAAATATTAGCTATTGTCATATGTATTAATAAAATTTCAAGTGATCTTATCAATAAAGAATTCTTATTAAGGATTGATTGCAAGGATGTTAAAAATATAGTACAAAAGGATGTTAAAAATTTAGCTTCTAAATAGATATTTGATCAATGAAAACTTTATTAGCCGTCTTTGATTTTCAAATAGAACATACCAATAGAGCAAATAACTTTTTGCAAGACTTTCTATCTCAAGAATTTTTGTAAGGCACAAAATCTCATTAATTAGTCAGTGTCCATTGGAAGCTCTCCTTCTTCTGGTGTTCCCATAGGAATAGAATATTGATGCAAAAAAAATAGGAAAAAGAGAGACAAAAGAGGAAGAAACCGCTCAAGGGGACAAGAAGCGAAGAAAAGGGAGAAGTATGGAAGAATTTAGGAAGAATTAGGGCAAACAAAGAAGTAATTAATTTCAATTATGAAGTATTGTTAAATCTTAATATAAGCTACCTTATTTATAGACCGAAGGCAAAACCCTAAAATATGCATAAAATATAAGTAACAAATAAAATATCAAAATACCTTTTAACCAAAACGCAATGTTTTAAAATCCCTAATCAAATAAACAAACCTTAATTTCTATGATTGCGCCCAGAATAAGTATGAGTTATGCACACATCATGATCCCCATCAATTCTCCCCTGCTTGGAAAAATGCTACATTGGAGAGTTAGCATGATAATATTGATTAAGAAAATTTGGGTCCAACTCCTGAAGTTCCTTCTTGTATATCTATGTAGCAACATTATCAGGCTTGTTTCTCCACTTAAGAAGATACCTAGGTAATCCGCCTGAAGAAGAAGTAATGAACTCATCTTAGAGGATACTCTGCGGGTGTAAACAGTGTTCAGGGTAGAACTAGAACAAAATCAAAAGTTGAAGATGTTGGTCCCTCGTAGATGGTAGCTCAAGAGGGGGTGGGGGGCATGAATTGAGATTTTAAAAATTTGGCTAAGTTCAAATAATTGTGTTGAAATAAAATGAGAAAGATCACACAATACACTGAGATAATATTTTTATAGCGGTTTGGCTCTTCTTGGGTTCCTACTCCACTTCTTTGAGTTAGTCTATCTCACTACACTGAGGTTCCACTAACACTTGATCAATCCTTTGATCAATGATACACTTGGTAATTTTCAAAGCTCACCAACAAACTTTTACAAATATTAGCAAGTCTCCCTACTTGATGTCAATAATAAATTGCAAGCCCCTGGCTTGCAAATGTGAAAACATAAACAAATGAATATAGAAGTGGATGCCTCTTGATAGACAAATTGTACAAATTTTAGAAATAAAAATAATAAATGTAATAATAAAGATCTAGAGATTCAATCTCCGAGAGGTTACAGAAAGATTAGCTTTGAATGTAGTTGAAAAAGTAGCGCAGTGGAGTTGATCTTTTTGGAAGAAAACTTAATGCTCAACCAAATGCTCTTTTGATCACTTGTCTAACTTCTAGAACGTCCCCTATTAAATTCTTTTATATGAGTATTCATATTCTAGCCATTTGGAAAGACAATGCTTGTTTAATGCATAAGAAAGTTCAAATTTTTGACCATTGTAGCATTCCCACAACTTTAAAGCATTTGAAGTAAAGATTTCAGAGCCTCTGGATGAACGGGATGCTACGATTGGTGCTTCCTTGAAAATCCTAAATTTTCACGCTATTTGGAGTCGTGTTTTCTTTATAACATAATAAAAAAACTTTAAAAAACACAAAAGTGATGAAATTTTATGAATTGCACTGGTTTGCAAATGACTCAAACTAACATCTTTGGTATGCTTCATAATAGCACTTCAAAACATATAAAGTGACACTTCAACACCTATGAAGCGATGCAACTCTTTAACGTCATGCCTATGTGCTTTAGCGCCTTTGATATAAGCTTCGGAACATTTGAAGTAACATGATTTCAATGTGGCCTTTTTGAACTTGGTCTTTCATAGCCAGAATTTCTTGCTTGCATACCAATGCATGATGTTCCACCTCTAAAGCTGATCTAAAATTGTTTCAGATCTTCTGAAATTCGTTTGCAATTTGTTTCTTTAAATGACTATGCCTTTCTCATTGGATACACCTTTGAACATATTTTGAAGATCACCTGAAGTTCTCTACTTAGTTCAGAGATGTTATTCTTGAGCATTCACTAGCTTTTCTTCCTCTAAAAACTTAATTGTGGTGGATTTTAAATAGATGTGATCTTGAATATACTGTCCAACACTTCTGAAGTTACTACCTTAGCTTAAATAATCTATCTTTATAAATATTTCTACAACACTTGGGAAAGTAACTTATTAGTACCTTAACTTTTCACTCATATGTTTTTTCATTATCAAAACTTGGTTAATCACATTCATCACCAAAATCAAGCTAAGTAAAAGCGTTAGTTTCAACATTCTCCTCTTTTTTGATGATGACAAAACAACTGAGTGATATACCTTTCAAAAAGATAATAATCTCTAATGCTCCCCTATCTAAGTGCATCTCTTAATGATACTTTTAATGACTCCCCTTAAATGAGTGCACTAGTATTAATTGTGATACTACTATTATTATTTCTACTTCCCTTATTTTCCCCCTTTTTTATCATGATCAAAAAGTGCATAAGGGAAAAGCAAATAGACACATGATATGGAAAAAAAATCTATATTTCATTGATGAATGATACACACAAGGTATAAAGCATAATGATAGAATGTCTACATATAGAGTACAATGATACATACACATTACATATGTAACAAAGATAACAAAGAGAACAAGGTAAAGTGTGATAGGTCAGGGTTTCTTTGGTGGGGGCTTGGGTCTTTTGGAATACGTTAGAGGGAAATAGGTAGGGCTATCAGATGGTCGGGTAGGCTGGGTGGAGGGTTGGTTTCAAGTTTCCTGGAGATTGTAGTTTTGGTTTTAGTGGAGGTGGGATAGGCAGAAATAATGGGAATAGAAGTGGGCTTAATGGGAATGGTAGTGGGTGGTTCTGTGGAAGGTTCTAAACCATAGACTATGACTAGAATGATTTGGATTCTTGCTCTAATTGTAGGATGCAACAAGTCTGGGAATGGGATGGGTTCCTTGTCTAGAATGGCTCGAGTATCGGCATTTATCCTAATATTAAATTCTCCATGGTGTAGGATGATGGGTGGAAGGTTTGATGGTTTAGGGGTAGGCTTGGTTGGGGTTGAGGTTTGGGTGCTGGTTTTGGTTTGGGTATAGGTGTAGGTTTTGGTGCTAGTTTAGGCATGGGTGAAGGTTTAGGCTTGGATGAGGGTTTAAGCTTGGGTGAAGGTTTAGGCTTGGATGAGGATATAGGCTTGGGTGAAGGAGGGATTAGGATGAGGTTAGGATCATTGAGAATGGCTGCGGGAATGTCTTCAGTGGTGTCAGGTATGATCCTAAGTCTATCCTTATAAGCAGGATTGTCTAATTTTGGAAATAGTAGGGGCAGGTCTTTCATGAAACCATCTAGGTTGGCTCTTTGTCTCTCAAAATATATTTTTTGTGGAAGATAAAAAAAATTAGGATCAAAAGTATCAAAAGGGGTTTGAGAATATTTTAGAGGTGTTCATTTAATGGAGGTGGATTTGCATAGGCTTTGGGGATGAGGGTTTTGGTGGGAGGTTGGATTCTTTTAGGTATTGTAACGCCTTGCACCCCTACCCGATGCGTTTTGGCCATCTCGTAGATTAATCTTTACTAGGAACTATGTGGGATACTACCATTCCCTTTCTTCTTAATAATTTTCCCTATTCTTTGCCAAAAATTTAGGAGAGTCTACCTTGATTTATCAAGATCCAAAGCCTAATATATATTAATCAAATAAATTTCTAATATCCATACTCACAATTTTTGATATAAAATATAATCATCAATAATAACATTTGAATCTAATAATCATAAAACAATAACATAACTCACTAGACTGGCTCATTTTATCCATAGCCCAGAACCTGCGGCACCCCATGATAGCAATAAATATAATCCATATCCCTCTCAAAATCATACACATTTATTACTATTATGACATGCCTTGTCAATAAATTGAATATACACCATTCTGATTTTCCAATTATAATTATACAAATCTATAGTGTAATTACCATTCTGATTTATCACACTATCATACCACCAAATGAATATCTTCAAATCTTGGTCACCAGTCCTAGCTCACAGTCTGGATTCTTTACCTATTCTGTCAACTAAAAATTTAAATAAGAATGCATGAGTTCAAGCAACTCAGTAAGTAGATCTATATATATAATACCCAAATAAATGAATATAAATTAACATAGTCAATAATCCATCAATTAATAATTCCAAAATATATGCACATAAAGTGACAGTCAGTTCTAGTATACAATTAATTCAACATTACCAATGAAATCTCATGACAAACAAGACAATGTCCCATTGTTCCTATGCTCCTAGTACATAAGCCTTCACCTTAATGATATGATCTTATAATCAATCCATTCTTATTCATTGCACCCAATCCCACCAATCTGTACTCATCATTTCTACAATTTATAATTATTACTCTTCTCAAGGCCATTCATTCTTAGCCACTCTATACATATTCACATAAGGATGCATATTAGCAGCCTTACGAGTTAATCATTAGTCCATCAATGTCATGCATTTCAAAATACAACAATAGATAAACTCTTGGGATAATTACTATGCCTATCATCTACATTCATACATATACATATATCAATTGAAAATCTATAGGATATCTATTGTCCCCATCCAAAACATACATGCCCTACAAACAAATGGGATATCTACTATCCCTATTCTTACATCCATCAAAAACAAAAGCCTACTTACTTGGTTGATGAATTATCTTACCACTTCTTGAGTTTCATGCCTTCTCATCCTACCTAATGGTCTTGCACATATCATATGTATCATAATTTAACTAATACTCATAACAGCTCTAATCATTTCATTCCCAGTTAATTAAACATTACTCTCTAGATCTCACAATTAGTTTCTCAACTGCACTTATATTCATTACAAGGCCATCCAATTTTAGACACTTTCTAAATCATTTACTAATTATACTTTCCATATATTATTTACTTTGCATTAATGCCTCATTCATAGCTAATCCCAGGACATAATATGGGCAATCCAACTACATTACTTCTCTTATTTACTTAATCAATTTCCTCCCAAAATAGTTAATCTTACTTATTCAGGCATTTCATTGAACAAATTGCAATCATCACTTCACATATCATATTCTATCAAAGTGTTTCAAGAGCATTCCCTTTCTAGCAATACATAATCATCCTATGACATGATTATCATATAATTCATCATAAATATAGGTTAATGAAACTTAATTACATGTCAATTAACCCTTAATTTCAATAATTCACTGATTAATCACTTTTTATTCAACAACCCTCTTTCACCTCCAATTAGGTCATGGTTAAATTTCTAATTTTTCATGTTCAAATCACCCTAAAACTTCACAAATCATGGATAAATTCCTTTCCCCCATGATATAACAACAAAACCTCCATCCTCTTTCCAAAAATCACTGGGTGTAACTATAAAAGTAGGGAATTTATTATTCACAGATTAGGCAAAACCCTAGACAAGTATAAATCATGATTTTTCAAACCTAATTAAGTTCCAAAATACTATCATTAGTTCATTAAGCATTCTCTTCCATAACAATTAAAGCAATTTTTTCATCCTTCATAAAATTTTACTATTCACAAAAACCCTAGTTTAGTATGAATCATAATTTCTCAAGCTTAATTAAGTTCAAAACATGGAAATCATCTAATTAAAGCTTTACCCCACAAAACCTTCAACAATTTTCAAATCAAATCCCTCTCAAGTCCCTATTCATGATTTACATTAAACCCTAACAAACAGGAAACAAAAATTAGTTGGGGGAAAACCAACTTACCATAGAATCCTAGCATGGCTTCCTTCTTAGCACAATTAGTTGGCTCCAATCTTCGTAGATCCTCAATGGATTGCAATAAAATGACTTCTTCTTCCTCCTTTCACCATCTAAACCAAGATAACTTAAGTTTGGATGCGAGGGTAATGGGTTTTCATTTCTAAACAAGATGAATCCTAGCCAAAATGGCATGAAAAATGGGTGGAATCATAGGATTTAGGTGTGGGGAAAGGGAGAAATGCAACGACCAAAACATAAAATGGAATGGTGCAAAATAATTCAATCCCCCATTTTATCTTATCGACTAGTGTTATGGCCTAGAATTTGGGTGCCACAGTGCCCAGTTCGCTACCTCTACCTGTTGACCATTGTCCAATCCGGTGTCATGGACTCCATTCTATAGCCATGGTGCATGCCTTGCTAGCCTTCTTTTTTGTAACACCCCTCCTTCCTGGAGCGTTACTAGTGGTAAATTCAGAAGAAATTATGACAGAGTCTCCCCTAATTTACCACCATTATCCTGCATACAACATACTAATCCACAAGATTATCCTGTATACAACATACTAATCCACAAGACCTCCAGGCCTTATATAACTAC
>JAYJMB010006411.1:40713-53980 GCA_036873735.1 Pouteria campechiana | reverse complement strand
AAATACTAAATAGGTGAAACATTTATGTTCCTTGGTCAACGTTAAGATTTAGAAACTCTTGCGTAGTTTTCATTTTCTCAAGGCAATTTCCGGGAAGAAAAACAACGGGTATAAACCGGTGAGAATCGCAGATGTGAAAAATAAGGCATTTTATAAACAATCATTATTGTCCAACCGCTAATCCCAACCCAGAATACATACAGAATTTTAAATTTATATAAAAAAATTATATCATTCTTAAATTTGTAATGATATAAAATTGTGGGTAACATGATCAAATAAACATATCCAATACCTATTAGTTTAGTTTACTCCAATGCGTCAATTGATTCTCAAGAAAAGTTCTGGGTTTCATGCGGCGCCTACTGGACTCCTGTTGCTCCTCAGCTATTTTCAAAGTGGGCCCAAAGAATCCTGTGGTCTAGTTTAAACATCTAGGCCCACTGACATCAGTAGGCCCACCCCATTACCATCATCTCGTGCGAGTTTGTGATCACCATAGAAAGATAACAAGGGACAAGATACAAACTTTGCGTTGGGATATCCCACAAATGTAATCAGATGTTTAGCTATTGAGAAATTTGGTGATTATTGTGTGAAAGTTTTTAAAGTCTAGATGGATAAGAAATAGCTGAGTTTTTTTCGTTTTTTCTGCTTGGCCATGCTGAGGGCACCACTGCCGAGAATTTTTGTTTATGAGGCTCAAATGGAGAAGCAACACCTGAAATGGATTTGCTTGAAATGGCATTGAGTTAAAAGAAAATTAATGTTAGTCATAAAAGTGTAATGTCAACCATAAAATTAATAGGTTTAAATAAAAATATAAGATAATAATTAAAAATATAAATAATAATTTTAAAATATGACTGTAATGAAAATATATGTGGAATGCATTCTCTATAACTAGATTTTTTCATGAAAGAAATATAAGATAATAATTGAAAATATAAATAATAATTTAAAAATACAACTGCAATGAAATGAAAAGTACATGTGGAATCCATCATTCTCTGTAATTAGAATTTTTCATGGAATGGAACTTAAAAAATATGAAACTTCGTTAGTTAGCTTTTGCAGCTCAAGAAGATGGATTTTGTGTGAGAAAGCCCGTGAAAATCGAAATGTCATTTTCTTTTGATCAAAAAATTTTGGTGCTTCTTACCGGTCAATATGGATGAAACTTCAATAAATTATTGGGCCATGCGTGCTAGCACAATACAAACCATTCAATTTTTTAATTTGATTTAAATGTCATTAAAAATAATGATCAAAATTAAGAAATTATTAGGTTAAAGTAAATACAATAATAAAATTTTTATTTTATGGGATCCGAGCATCTAAAAAATAAAATACAAATTTTCCATTTTCTTGTTTGTTTAATCAAATATAGTTATTTAAAATTCATGTATTAGTTGTTCTCTTCCTCTCAAAAAAGATAATATCACTTCTCGCCATCTCAATTATTGATTTTATAATAATTGTTAGGATTATGTGCATAATTTTGATAACAACAAAACTTATTTTAGACTTGATATATGATAATGATGTTAATAATTTAGAAAGCTTGAAATATAGTCAAGTATATTTAAAGAGTATATATTTTAAATTGAGTAATTAATTTACAAGTTATCAAAAAATGAAGAAAATCGTTATGATTCATATTGTAATTAACTTGGCTTATCATATTGTGCTACACTGAATCATATTTATAATTGTTAAGATAAAATTATGTACTTCAGAGAGATATTATTTTTATATTCTAAAGAATGTAAGCTTAAAAGAGTTTGGCTAAATACAAAAACATGATTTAAATTTTATATCCACATTTCTAAACTTATGTATATTATATATGGACAAATGTATTTTAATTTTTAATAAAAAAATATCAAAGTTTCAAAAAGTTACAGAATGCAAAAACTCAAGTGGAGGATGGCAGCTGCCTGCCATACTGCTTGCCAATGAACAGTCGTATGACTCAAGAAGCAAAGTTTGGCATGTCCCTAACCGCCTATGCCTACTGCTTGGGAGCACAGCCAGGACGGTAGTCGGCTGCCATATAATCTGCAAGGAGGCAACAAGGTACACTTGGAAGAAAAGCCAAAAATTGATCGTAGTTGCATGGCTCAACGGCCTACCATATCGCCTAGTGCATAGTCGCCTGGCCTAGACACCTACCATACTGCCTATCGACACTCAATGGTCAAAAATTTGAATGTTGCTCCATCAAATCAACTCAACGGCCATAATTTTGAAAAATCTATTTAAGGGAAAATGGATGGACGTTTTTGAGTAGTTGTGTTATTCATTTTGAAAATCCTTTTGAGCTTTAATCTTTTCATTCTCAAGCAACCCAAGGCCAAGAGCTAAAACCTCTTCATATTCATACAAAAGCTTTCAACTTCACAATATTCATTCAAGGCCTTCTTCTACAACACAATGGGGAGATTCTCAGTACCAAAAAGAGTTACTCAAATCACTTCTTCCTAATGCTCAACAAGAAGCACATTCAAAGTGTAATTCTCTCTTTTTTTCATTTGTGTATATCTCGAGTTGTTAAAAATGAATCAAGAAGAGCAAGTAGATTGTTGGAGAGATTGTTCTCATAATCAATTGTTAAGTTTATGCCCCATTGAGTTGAAATCAAAAAAAGTAAGTCGATTAATTGGAGAAATTATTCTCATAATCAATTGTTAAGTTTATGCTCCCTAAATCTGGAATCTAGAAGAGTACGATGAGCACTTGTATAATTCAATTATAGAGAGATAGTGGAACCCAAGGCACAGAGAGGAGTATTCTTTGAATAGTAGAGTAGGGAAGATTACACAAACTACTAAAAAATTATTATGTATTATTCATGTGTGATTGCTTTACTTTCTTGCATTCAACTGTTTTATTACTTATTTCATGATAATTTGCACATAAGTACAAAAAGTAGGGAAAGTAATCAAACAAGGGTTAAGCAAGAAATTCTTATAAACTCAATTTACCCATCCCCTCCTGGGTTAAGTCAAGCTTATGGGACCCAATAAGTGGTATCAAAGCAAGCTACAAGCCTACTTGTAGATATCTCAAATGGCAAACCCATCATCCTCCTCTACTCATGTATTTACTGAAGGGCAATCTTCTACTCGGCTACCATTATTCAATGGAATAAACTTTGCATACTGAAAATTAAGAATGAAACAATTTATTATGGCTAGTGACATGGATTCTTGGAAAGCCATAGCAATAGGAATAACCCTTTCTAAAACTCAGATTGAAGTTTGGAGCAAAGAAGAAATAATAAATGTTCAAAATAATATTAAAGCAATGAGTTCATTATTTTGTGCCTTATCTGCGAGTAAGTTCGATAGAGTTTCATTATGCACTACTGCAAAAGATATCTAAAACAAACTAGTGTCAATCTATAAAGGTTCTTTCTAAGTCAAAGGGACTAGGAGAAACATACCTATAGGAGAATTAGAAAATTTTATGATGAAAGAAGAAGAAAGTATTTTAGAAATATGTACACATTTTTCAAAATCAATAATGCTCTCAAAGGATTAGAGAAAGAAATTTTTAATTCTGAACAGGTTATGAAGATCTTGAGAGCATTGCCCAAGTCTTGGAATCAAAAGATCATAGCAATTGAGGAAGCAAAGGACTTAAACGTGCTCAAAGTCAATGACCTTATCAGCTCCCTCATGTCTTATAAGTTGATCAAAAATAAAAGAGAAGAACCTATCAAGCAAAAGAGAATGATGGCTCTGAAAGCAACAAAAGAAAGTAACAGCTAGTTGGATTCACAAACTGAAGATGAAGTTGCTATACTTGTTAGGAATTTCAAAAAATTTGTAAGAAGTAATAGAATCAATATTTTAAGAAAACAATTCAGATAAGAAGACAAGAAAAGAAGAGAAAGAAGAGAAAACTTGCCTCAATGTTACAAGTGTGCTAGATTTGGACACATATTTGCTATATGTCCAAATCAAAAAAAAAGTTGACTTAAACGAGAAAGAAGATAGAAAAGAAAAATAAACTAGAAAACCATCCAAGAACCAAGCAAGGGGAATGTATGTAAATGATGAGGATTCCTCAAGTACAAGCTCAAGTGACAAGGAAATGAAAAATCTAGTAAGAATTTGTTGCATTTCTCATATAGAAAAATTACTCCACAAGCTATATTTCTACCAAAGAATAATGTACAAATAATTAGAAACTTAGGTAAATTTTTAATATTCTTATTCCTCTGATTCTTCAAGCTCCACCAGTAATTTTAGAAAATGTAATAAGTTTGATGAATTACAACAATCATACAATTCTCTCTTTAATGAATTTGAAACTCTTAGACAAAAATTCATCCAAAAGAAGATATACTTTGACGCTACTGTCAAAGTAAATGTTATTCTTACAGAGAAAAATCTATCTCTACAAAAAGAAGTTAATGACTTGAAAAAGGAGATAGAAATATTAAATAGTATGTTGAAAAATTTCTCCAATCTAGGAGAATCAATGACCAAGTTCCTATGTAGGATTAGCTAAAAAAGCACAAGAGGACTTGGATGTAAATAATCAAGTTGTGAGGAATCACAAAAAATCACAATATTCAGTGAATGGACAAAGGATATAAACCTTATTGAAGAAAGAAGGAACTATCATAACATTAGAATGCTCATAAAACATTCTTGGGTGAGAAAACCAATGGCATATCAAGCACCAAAAGAAACTCCTAATAAGTGTTACTTTTACAACAAAGAAGGACACAAATTGCATGATTGTTATGCTAAAAAGTTGCAAAGAAGAGGTGCTAAACTGGAATGGAAACCTAAGAAAAATGCACATTTATCACTAATATAAATGGACCCATTTCTTGGGTACCAAAGAGGTAAGTAGAATGTTCTATGTTTATGATTGTAGCTAAGTCTTAAAGCCACAATGAGAAACACTTGGATCATGGATAGCGAATGCTCAAGACACATGATCGGTAACAAAGACCTCTTTAAGGAGTTGAAACCAATAAAATGGGGGTAGTTGCATTTGGCAATAATGGTAAAGGATTCATCAAAGGTATAGGTAAAATCTTAGGTTTATATAATGCATGTATAGATGATATATTATATGTTGATGGTCTCAAACATAACTTACTTAGCATTAGCCAATTATGTGATAAAGGTAATAAAGTTGTATTTAAATCATCCACATGTGATGTATTAGATGCTAATAATAGCTTATTGTTTAGTAGAAAAAGGTATGGAAATATATGCATAGTCAATCTAGATGAAATTGTAGGAAAATGCCTAATTATTGTGAATGATGACCCATTGTTGTGGCATAAAACAATGGGATATATTAATATGTCAAATATCAAATCTTTATTGAAAAAAAGTTTAGTAAATGGTCTACCCAAGCTGAGGTATGATAAAAATCAAATTTGCAAAGCTTATCAAATATCTAAACAAACCAAAACCTCTTTTTACTCCAAAAATGAAGTATCTACATCCAGACCACTAGAGTTATTACATATGGATCTGCTTAGACCATCCGACATAATTAGCCATTGAGGGAAAAGATATATATATATATATATATATCATTATAGATAACTATACTAGATTCACATGGGTAATCCTATTAATATGCAAAGATGAAATATTTTTTATGTTCTTTACTTTTTTAAAGCTTGTTCAAAATGAGAAGCAGTTCTAAATTGTCTCAATTCAAAGTAACCATGGTGGTGAATTTGAAAACAAAAAGTTTATTAATTATTGTAAAGAAAAAGAAATTCACCATAGCTTTTCTCTCCTAGAACTCCACAACAAAATAGAGAATAGAAAGAAAGAATAGGACAATATAAGAAATGATAAAAACTATGTTAAAAAAAAGCAAATTGTCTAAGAAATTTTAGGGAGAAGCAGTTAGCACAGCATGCCATGGACTAAACAGAGTTACCATTAGAGCAATTCTGCGGAAAACTCCTTAAGAGCTTTGGAAAGAAAGAAAACCAAACATTTCATATTTTCATTCCTTTAAGTGTTTGTGTTATATATTGAATAATGGTAAGGATAATTTTGAAAAGTTTGATCCAAAGAGCAATGAAGCTACATTTCTTGGCTGCTCTTCTAATAATAGAGCTTTTAGAGTTTTCAACAAGAAAACTCAAATTATAGAAGAATTTGTGCATGTAATCTTTGATGAGATTGTATTAGCCCCGAGAAAGGAGATTGATAGTGATGTAGATGAAATCACAAAAAAGATAAAAAGGCTACAACTGAAAAAGCAAGGCGAAGAAGGAACTTCAATATAAAATGATAATCAAAATTCAGAAGAGGTAATTGAAGGTAATTTTCTTTACTAACACCCCATTGATTTAAAATTCATATCTGCCTATCATAGAGATCAAGTCATAGGTGACATATATGATGGAGTTAGGACAAGAAAATCCATCCAAAGCATTTATGGACACTTTGCATTTATTTCAAACATAGAACTTACTTGCACTAATCAAGCTCTTGATAATGAAAATTGAATAATTGCAATGCAAGAAGAGTTAAATCAGTTTGAAAGAAATAAAGTTTGAGAATTAGTTCCAAGACCCAAGCATGTGGAAGTAATTGGAACCAAATGAATTTTTAGAAATAAATTGGATAAAAGTGGACTTGTTATTAGAAAAAAGGCAAGATTAGTTGCTAAGGGGTATTCCCAAGAAGAGGGAATTGACTTTGAGGAATCTTATGCCCCTGTGGCAAGATTAGAAGCCATAAGGATGTTACTTACATTTGGATCCTATAAGAATTTTAAGTTATTTCAAATGGATGTTAAAAGTGCATTCTTGAATGCATATCTAAATGAGGAGGTATATATAGAACAACCTCCTGGTTTTGAGTTTAATAGTCAACCAAACATGTGTATGAACTTGCTAAAACATTATATGGATTAAGGCAAGCTCCAAGAGCTTGGTATGAAAGATTAAGTTTCTTGATGATCATTAGTTCAAAAGAGAAAAAGTTGATACTATATTATTCATTAAAAATGTTGGCATAGATATCTTGATAGTTCAAATTTATATAGATGACATTATTTTTTAGTGCTACTAATGAAATTCTTTGCCAAGATTTTTCTAGAATTATGCAGGCTGAATTTGAAATGAGCATAATGGGTGAGCTAAACTATTTCCTTGGATTGCAAATTAAATAAAAAGATGATGGAAACTACATTTGTCAATCCAAGTATATAAGAAACATGCTCAAGAAATTCACAATGGAAGAAGTGAAAGCTGCAAATACTCCAATGAGCACCTCAACAAGATTAGATAAAGACGAGAAGGGTAAACTTGTTGATAAAAAATTGTATCGTAGTATGATCGGTTTCTTACTATACTTAACCGCATGTAGGCCTGATATCTTATTTAGCATATGTTTATGTGCTAGATTTTAGTATAACCCAAGAGAGTCACACTAGCAGTAGTAAAATAAAATTTTAAGTATCTAGTTGAAACACCAAATCTAGAGCTATATTATCCAAGAGAATCTGGTTTTGAATTAATTAGATATTCAGATGTTGACTTTGGAGGATACAAAGTTGACAGGAGAATCACAAGTGGAACACGCCAATTTTTAGAAAATAATTTAATTTCATAATTTTCTAAAAAGCAAACAAGCATTGCTCTTCTTATTGCAGAATCTGAGTATATAGTAGTTGGAAGTAGTTGTGCACAATTACTTTGAATGAAACAATAACTTCTGGATTATGGTTTGCATTATAGGAATATTCTTATAAGGTGTGATAATACAAGTGTTATATGTTTAACAAAAAATTATATTTTACACTCTCACACAAAGCATATTAAAATTAGGCATCATTTCATAAGAGATCATATAGAAAAGCATGATATTTGTTTAGAGTATGTGCCTACTAATGCTCAACTTGCAAAAATTTTCACAAAACCGATCATTAGAAAATTCTTACACCATTAGAAAAGAATTGAGAATGATTGAGATCATTATATAAGCCTTATATGCAATACCTTGATAATTTTCCTTCTAATAATCAACTTTCAATGAAGCTTTATCTAATGGTTGAATGTTTCCCTAATTAAAGGCTTTCTCTCCCATTGCAATTTCTTTTTGTTGTTCACAAAAAGGGAAAAAAATATAGAAAGACTTGTTTGAAAGAAAGGAAGCTTGTCATGACTTGTATCTAAAGAGTAGTAACATCATATATATCATGACCTTTCTTAATAATAAAATGTCAAACTCCATAGGATTACACATTTCAATTAGATAGGGAGAGTTTCCAATTACAAATGGATCATTAGCATATTCTTTAAACAACTCAAGTCTTTAGTTTTGTGATCATCAAAAAAGGGAGATTATTAGGATTGTTAGGATTATGTGCATGATTTTGATAACAACAAAACTTATATTAGACTTGATATTTGATAATGATGTTGATAATTTAGAAACCTTGAAATATAGTCAAGTATGCTTAAAGAATATCTATTTTAAATTGAGTAATTAATATATAAGCACATTTGCAAATTATAAGAAAATGAAGAAAATCATTATGATCCATATTGCAATTAACTTGGCTTATCATATTATGCTACATTGGATCATATTTATCATTGTTAAGATAAAATTATATACTTCAGAGAAATATCATTTCTATATTCTAAAGAATGTAAGTTTGAAAGAGTTTGTCTAAATATAAAAATATAATTTAAATTTTTATATCCATGTTTCTAAACTTATGCAAATTATATGTGGACAACTGTATTTCAACGGTTGGCCCAGGTGTCTGCCATACCACCTGTCGATAACTAACAATTGGAAATTCGAACGTTGCTCCATCAAATCAACTCCAACGACCATGATTTTGAAAGATCTATTTAAGGGAAAATGGATGGATGCTTTTGAGTAGTTGTGGTATTCATTTTGAAAATCCTTTTGAGCTTTAATCTTTTCATTCTCAACACCGAAAAGAGCTACTCAAATCACTTCTTCCCAACGCTCAACAAAAAACACATTCATTGTGTAATTCTCCATTTCTTTCATTTGTATATATCTTGAGTTGTTAGAAATGAATCAAGAAGAGCAAGTAAATTGTTAGAGAGATTATTTTCATAATCGATTGTTAAGTTTATGCCTAATTGAGCTGGAATCAAGAAGAGCAAGTCAATTGATTGAAGAAATTGTTCTCATAATCGATTGCTAAGTTTATGCCCCCTAGAGCTGGAATTTAGAAGAGTGCGAGGAGCACTTGTGTAATTACATTATAAAGAGATAGTGGAACCCAAGGCATGGAAGTGTTCTTGGAAGAGTGAAGTAGGGAAAGTTGCCCAAACTACTATAAAAATTATTGTGTTATTCATGTGTAATTGCTTTACTTTCTTACATTCAATTGCTTTATTACTTATTTCATGATAATTTACACATAAACACAAAAGGAGGGAAAGTAATCAAACAATGATTAAGCAAGAAATTTTTATAAACCCAATTCACCCATTCCCTCGTGGGTTAAGCCAAACTTACGAGACACAATAATAATAATTTTTATAATTTATCATAAGTATCTAAATTCAAACCATATAATATGCTTAAATCATGATTATAAATATTTAAATAAATGAGAAAATTTTATTAGTTTTTCTTCAAGTATACTAAAATAAATATTTTAACATAATATTTATTTTTTGATAAAAATTACTTACCAGTTATAATTGTTCTTTTCTTACAGTTTAAATTAGGTTTAAGAAAAACAAGGTTTTTAGCGTTCGGATGACACACATATCCTCGCATTTGGTGAAGTCGTATTCGACCGTTACGAAGCATATGCAGCTGTAAATGGGCACCTACTTGCAGCCTTGTAAATGTACCCACGCACGGATTTTCAATAGTTCCCTGCAAAATAAGTGGGATTCAGTGGAAAGATGAGGTAGGCCAAAGTCCAATGTGTTTGTGGGCCAGAGACAGGCAGAAAAAATACTCCACATAAAATTTAAATCGCTAAATTTTCATATATATTAATGTATTTACGAAAAAAGTAATTTAATAATGACTTCTCTGTATACTTCATAAAATTGTAAATAATTTCGAAATATTGGACACATTATTTTTTTAATTCAGTGGCTGAGATTGAAAACATAAGTTTGAAATTCAAATACGGTTGCTAATTTATCGATAAAATCTAACTTTATTGTCAAGTGGTGAAACCAAGATTCGGCATTTTCATTGCATATATTTTAGATGAAAACGATTGGATTACAGAGACGTGAGTACAAAAACAGTGTTTTGTCCTATTATACGTAATTTACTCTTTCAACTGCTACTTTTATTTTGGTGGTTTAAGAGAGCTGACGGGTCCGCTATTGCTTTTACGAAGAATAGTGGGAAGCTTGTATTCGGATTCCGTTGGGCGCTTCCCTCCAGTTTGGTTAGCTGAACTATACTAGGGGACACTTTAAACCTGCATTAAGATGACAAGGGCAAAGATGATTTGAAGAGGGTAGAGTAAGACAGAAAGTAAAAATAAGTAGAGACATTGAATTTGGAAAAATTCATCATTGTAACAAGAAAACATTAATCAATTTCGGCTCTGTGTCTTCTTTCCAAGAATGTGATTTAATAAATAAATAAAAGTAACAAGCAACTGTTTCTCAGATCTCTGCATTCGGAGATACCAACTTGTCATCTCTACCTACTTGCCTTATATATGAACTAGTTTAATCTAATTTTATCAAGACAACCGACCGTGTCAACGCCAGAGCTGAAAGGGAAAATACGCTTATGCCAAAGATTCATTTGGAAGTGCCGTCGGGCACTAAGCCAAGAAAAATAAACTTGAATTTTCTATCATTCGCCAAGTTGTTGCAAAGTACTCATTCACCCTCTTGCAATTATTCAATTCCAAATATTAACTCGTCAAGTGAAATGGAGATTGCCAATCTAAGTTTCTGAGAAACCAGACCAAGCTGCCCTACAAGACCAGCCAATCGTCCACGTTCATCTCTACGCCATGGTCGGCCTACTCTTATAGCTGAAAACCAGTATATTACAGGCCGGCTGTAATCTCAAGATGGGATAGTCAAGACTGTCAAAAGCAAACTCCAAACAGAGTCCCTGTCGAAGTGCCGTGTATGACTTTACCATCGGGAACTTAAATGGGCAGTTGGGCCACCAGCTCTGTTGCCCCACTACCGTCCTCCGGATTCTTCCATCCCTGCGGGGATTTCTGATCATTTGGCAAGGTGGGTTGATACAATTGCGCTGCAATGTCACACAAACCAAACTCCCAAATAGTGGACCCCACCCCTCCTAGATATATATTATTTTCGAAATTTAAAATTTGGACATGAAAACTACTTGAATATCAAATGTTAAAATTGCAACAGATATTTCAAAAAATTAGAGCACTAGCCTTAAGAAACCCGATGTATTAAAATTAAATGCTTATATTCCAGCTTATACTAGAATAATCCAATTTGTATCCCATACCATACGTTAGGCCCCCCAAACTCTTAGCAGTCACTCATTGGCTTGGGAGGCACGCAAGATGTTGGAAATAATCGAAATGTGGCGCCAGCGAATTATCCAGATATAACAGTATTAAAGGCGTATTTTAACTATGGTTTTCGTGACGGTTGGTAAATTCCACTTTTTCTGCATTTTTATTTATGTATTTTTGGCTCATAGTGTGAATGCATAAAGAGCTTTGCTAAGCGCTGACATAAGCACATCCATCTATTTGCTAACCCATCCATGTCTTTGAAATTAAGGGTTAGCGCGATTAGCATTCAAGATCATATATGATCGTTGTTGCTATGGCATTGAGCAGATCCATAAATCCAAACCATGCGGTCAGCCATGACGTTTGTTGATCCACGTTTGTCATTTTCATGAGCTTGATGATGAAATTGAAGTTTTGTCTAAAATTTCAATGAAGCGTCATTTTCAAGAGCTTAATTAGCTAGACCTGAAGTTTTGTCTAAAATTTCAATAGAGTTTAGCATACGTCATTTTTTCACGAGAATTTTATTTTTCTTGCATATTTCTTGCCAAGTCATCAGAGGAAAGGTCTCAGTAGCATGCAAGAGAAGAAAAATGAGTTTAAAAATGAAGATGGTAGGTAAATCGAAATCTCATTGAAATCAGAATTTTATACTTTTTATTTATTTGGAAGATCCACGTAAATGATTCGTGTATAATAGCTAAATCTAAATCTTAATAAAATCACAATGCTTATACGTTTAGTTCATTTTGAAGATCCACGGAAAAGATCTATGTATCCTCTGGTTGGAGTAGGGCTAAATGACTGAATTTAATATCCCTCATTATATGACTTTTCTTGTGGATCGGGAGAATTCGTTATTTTATTTTTGCCGACGTCAGATCCTCAACAAGCTATTTTTCCGAATGATGAATGGGAATGGCTGCCCTTCGCAAAGCGCAATCGGCATCGTATCAGCAATTAAATGATTTCTAGAAGAAGATCAAAAGTCAATGGTCAACAGTCAGTGGTCAGTTAAAAATGGGAGTCCAAAGTCTTCGATAAGATACAAGATTTTGTTAAACCGAAATTGAGGAAGATCCGTACTCGTAGGAGGCTGGACATGCGTGCTTCTGACCAGAGGTGGCTTCCCAGAAAGGAGGCCAGAATTGATATGGTCCTCGTCTCCCCGTGGAATTTTCTTGTTCATGACTATTAGGCATTTTTGGATGGTTGAAGTCCTTCCTGCTTCGTTACTCTTGTTAATTCCACAGGGGAATCTCTCAAATTTCCTAACTCTGGCTGCTAAGAATTTGTCTGATAGAGAAACATGATGTGGCTTTTGTGACACAGGAAGATAAAGCCACTTTTGACATTTCTGTAAATAATGATAATAATAAGAAGAAGAGGATAAGTTGTCTGGGAAGGCTATTTCTCAGAACTTGCGTGTTTAATCCGGCTCAAGCCCAACTCACACAAAATCATGCCATTAAAAACACAAGTGAAAAACAGGCGATGTCCTCTGTCACTCCTCTCGACTCCAGACGGTTAATTACGAGGCGGATTAGTTCAAAGAAAATTGTGCTAATTCCCAACGTAGACAGCTAGTTAATAATCCGCCTCGATAACGAGATATATGTTAAATTCAGTCGGCTGGTGGCTCTGAATGGAGTCACCGCTGTAGGCTGGCAACAACCCAATTACCCAACCATTGGCATAGCATTTACTCAAATTCGTGGTTTGGGAAATGTTATTAAAACCCGCATGGCGGTTAAACCAATCATGCGTCTGGCTCACGGTCTAA
>JAYJMB010006411.1:18124-40613 GCA_036873735.1 Pouteria campechiana | reverse complement strand
TAAGATTAGTATATTAGTATATCAAAATCTTGAATTAGCTGGAAATGAATTCAAATTTTAGGTTATGATCAGTTTAAACCTATCTCATTGGACTGAAATTTTTACAAATAAGATGGAAGGTTGGATTGCTTTTGAAATGCCTGACCTGACCCGTCCCGACCCGATTCGATTTGAGCAACTAGTTTGGTTTAGGAGAAATATGTTTCGTGTCTAATTCGTGGTGGATGAGAGGCCCTCCCGTCACCAGTTTCTCGTCTACGTGCAGCGCGAACAAGAAACCGTGAACCACGCAGCAAAATCAGACTCCGGATCTTTTATATCCTGGCATATCTTCTAGAAGCATGCGAATTTCCGAAACCTACTCCTAAACGTTGTAAATGCCCCGTACAGTCGTACAAATCACAATGCCCTATCTTGGGTTAAAACACATAATGAAAAAGCAAATAAAAAATTCGACCAAAGCTAAGTTGTCTTCTTGTACAGCTTAAAGAGGCCGGCGCCTACGCAGCTTGATTGCTGCACGCAACGACTGCAGCGGATCCATCTAGAAGCAGCCTGAAATTTCGCGAAAAAATCGCGGATGTCTTCTCCAGTGAACGTGGCCCAGCAACAGCCTCCGTTACACAATACACACGCGGTCGTCCAACGGACGCCCGTACATCATTACAGCGGTGCACCATTCCCGTGGCTCGAAACATCAGCGGCGCGCTTTTGCGGACGGAAATCGAAATCCTGTTTGACCGGCGAATCATCCTCATCCACACACCCGCAACCAAACCGATTTAAATGATAGGCTCGTACGGTAATCGGCAACCTGTTTGGCCGGCAAATCATCCTCATCCACGCACGCATCGAAACAGATTTGAATGATGAGGCTCGCAAATACAGTTATGTGTACAATCAAAAGAAAAAACGAAGGAATATATTGTTAATACTTTGGTTAGCCTAACTTGACTGCAGACGCAAGACAACGAACCGCAAAAATTTCATTCAACGTGTGCCACGTGCACGGAGGATAAAGCAATTGAGAGCTGCCATTTTAAATCGGAAACGCCTTCTTTATCTCCCATCCGAGAACCTTTTGAAACTGCGTGGAAACCTTCCGAGATGATGGCAGCCTTCGTCCGTTTAACAATAGAAATGACGAGAATCAACCTCTATAAAATATTGGCACGATTTCCATGTGAACGTTCGTCCTCATGTACGTGTATTTTATATCTATCCAAGCAAGCGTTTTAAAATGCAATTTTCAACTACCAAAAGAAACGTTCGCTGCGCCCAGGGCTAGCGGACAAACTTTTGTCATGCCAAATTTACGCAAAATTGCGCTGGCTCATCCCATGCCTCAGATTTTCAGTAAATAAAAAATAAAAAAAAATCCTTGATTTGTGTATCAGCGTAGAGATCTCAATCCATCGTTTTGCCTTCCGCAAATAATTTCTCCGTTGGCTTCTGCGATTTCACACTGGACGGTTTAAAGCAGATCGACTTTTCGTAATGCGCACGCGGACTAAGAAATGTAGGCCAATGGCAATAGGCGGTCCAAATGCAAACGAATTCGAATATGTCCGTACATTAGGGCACGACAAAATTATTCAGTGGACCGTCCTTGGGACGCGTTGGGGAATTTGTTATGCGCTCCAGCTCCCGGCATTGTTACAAAAGAAAGTGGAGAAGCGGTCGCACCATCTTTAAAAAGGCTGGATGATGCTATGATATTGACTTTTATTTTAGTTTATAAAGAGGATAGTTCCTGAAATGTTTGTGCGAGCTCCACCGTCATATTATAATCGGATATCTATGCTATGCTTTCAAGTGGAGTAAAAATCATTGCAGGTCAGGCGAATCACAGGCCAGGAAAGGGGCAAGCACGGGTCGAATTTTATTTTCGTTCCTTAATAATGAGTAAATGTGTTAGAGGAACGGATTGATTCTATTTCGTTTCTTAATGCCCAAATGTTTTGGGGGAAATGATTCCATGGTGACGTTGCCTTACAAATTTTTATGCAAATGATTGATATACGATCATCATGATGTATATTTTAAATCTAATTCATTAATGGTACTTGGTACTATTGATTAGTTAATATTTAAAAAATTATTTGATGTGCAAAGAATAAGAAGAAAAATTAACTTCAGTGGAATGAAGTTTATTGCCCCCAGTTTTTAATTGAAGTGGTATTCTGAATCTAAAACCAAATATGAATGGATTGAATTTATCATACACATCATTAGGGCTACGTAAACGGTAATATTACCATGGAATTATTTAGCCCGGACGAATTAGATAGTATGAAACGTTTGACTGTTTTCCAGCAAAGTCATGGGTGGGCAGCTATTTTTGGCTTTATGAAGTGATTTTCCTTTCTAAATTACTTTCGCTCACAATGTCAAAGGAGGGGCATTGAGACTAATGGACGGTGTAGATACCATTGCCGGACATACCTACCACGGTTATCTCCTCCGTATGTGTAATATTATTTTAAGGCAACCTAAGCGGAGTGGACTAGACAATGAATGGTCAACATTTCAACGATCTAAACTGCGGAAGATAAAGACTGCCTTCCACTGGAAACAAGAAGAAATTCCTAGAAGCAAGTAGTTGGTCTAAACAAAATACAATATAAGGAAATCACGGCACAATAACATCATATCTCAGTAAAGATATCAAGTGAATTTGGTTCGAGGGTTTAATTTCAAAATCTTACTCTTTATGTGATTAGCATTAATTTATTGTTAATAATCCTATTTTTATCTCATTTTTTTATGTTAAGTGACTATAACACCGGACACGGTCTTGACGTACACCGGACACCATACTCTTAGGCACCGGAGTGTTCACACCGGACCGCCTAGCCCTCCTAAGGTTATTCAAGGAGCAAACATTTTATAAGAGTCATTTAATCACCTATTAATGTCTTTGAAAGCTCAATTCGTGACTGTCAAATTCTAACATCATGAAGAAAAACTAAAGCCATTCATTCAAGGCTTCCTCAATCCGGGTGTTCCCATTTTTACTTGTATTTGGATCATATTTTTCGACTTTAGAATTATCAAAACATATCTCTTATTTAAAAACCTTATAATATTAATTACGGAAAGATAAGCTTTTTTTTGGATGAAAGGTGGGCAATAATAGAAAATATAAAGTTAACTATGCAAAAAAGTAGAAGCAATTAATTGCATAAAAAAGATTGCAGTCGTGTAATGCTCCCTACCAAACGCGCCAAGGAATGTGGCCCGGCCCTTTCGGGTTGCCATTGTGAAGTTCACAGAGACAATTAGAAGCCGCAAAACCAAAGTTGGATGATACTGAAACGAAAAAGAAAAAGAAAAAGGAAAAGCATTTGTTCCGCTGTTAGTGCAGTCAAGCCGCGGTCCCAAAAGGTGCGTAGAAAGACTTGGGAAGGTCCATAGAAAGTTACTTACATCTCAGTCCATCGTTGCTGTAGTTTCCATGTACGATTTTTTGAGATTTCTTCCAGCTGGATGTGGACCACTATCTCTACTGTCTACTTTTTTATCAAGCCTTAGATCTTGAAACTAGTAAAATCGTTTCACTGATAATTAAGATAATTATTTCATAATTGATACGCTGTTATGGCTTTCACATGATGCCATCATGAAATCTTGGCCCTTGGCCTGGTCAGAAAAATGTGCGTTGAAAGAAAGAAGCGCTACAAACAAGAATGACACTGTTTCGGGGCTATGCTAACCCGATTTCAAATGGCGTTTTGAGGTCCACTGGAGAATGAGGCCCCATATTAGATGCGTTTTGCCCACCCATGTTCAATGGTAAAACTTGGGTGTCTGAAATCGCCAAGTTGTCTGCGCCTTGACCCGGAAAGACTTCAATTTGCCAAGAATCTGTCCTGATTTCAAGATTTCCTTTTAACCCGAGGTTTGATTAGAATATGATTGCACTGAAAAGGAAAGGATTTCCAAAAAAAAAAAAATCCATTTCTGAAGGGCTATATACACTTATCACTTACCTTAATAATCTTTTTTTTTTTTTGTAAATACTTATATTTTCACTCGTTTCACGTATTGCTAATATTATTTTCATTTCTTTCTAATCTTTTCCATCCAAAAATCAATCCAACCTCATTCCAAGGGTTGATTGGTTAGATAGAATTAATTTTTTTATTGAAAAATGAGTCCATGACATATACCTGTCCTAATACAACTTATTTTTTTTATTCATTTTTTGTTTGTCGAAAATATTATTGTTTTATTTTTGTTCACTTGGCATCAGTTTCGTACGGAAATTGAACCCGACCAAACTTGGCTGTGCCACTGAGTTTGGGTTCCCATTCCAACCACAGTTGAATTCAAACCAGCCATATAATTGAAGAGCGAAGAAACAACCTAGAAGATATCGGTGGTCCAAGGCAGTATACTGTGTACAGCTGTTTTCTTTGGACCGACTCAAGAATAGCCACAATTGTTAAATGCAATACAGAACGGAAATTCGCCGCTTCGTTGCATTCAATCCTTTTCCATTAATTGCCCGCCCCGCCGCCCATGACGTGTCGCATGGCTCAAACTACTAAACACCCATCCCATCTCATCTGGCGGCGGCCACCAACGCGAGCACTTGCACAAAAACCCTAACCCAATCCTCGCCGCAAAAAGCTATCGACTGCCTAATTGCACTGATTGATGGTTGATTTTTGGCTTTCTTTCTGAAAATTACCCGTCTCATGGTTTAAAACGCAAGAAGTTTCTAACCTCCCATGCTCCTTCTACCAAATAAGCCATCGCCACTCAGTTATAAAAGAATTTTTAAATAATTTTTGATAAAAGGAAATAAATTATATTTAAAATATTCAACATGTAATCAAACTTGAATATCCTTTACCCGTATAGTCGCGTTTTGTTTTAAACCTTTTATTTAGGTGCAAAAAGAAAATCATGATCTTTTTTAATAGCTAAGGTGTAATAAACGATTCGGTTGCCAGTAATGGTAGGTGTAATATAATAGTGTATCAGCACGAGGATAAGGCATTAAGGCATCTCTCCTAGCCGGCATTCATTTTTACACTTAACTGCACACCTGGCGGGTTTCGATTCAAGGGCTAACGTCACTGGACAAGTAGAGTTTCGCTTGCTAGATTAAGCGGTCGCGAGATACGCACGACATGTTACATATTAGCCACACCAGGGTATTATTTCAATACAGGACCTGCTTCCACTGTTACATGGTTCGGTCGACTCCTTCGGAGAACCATCCGGACGGAAATCCTAACCCAACCAGAATCCTTCCAGTTTAGGACACAACCCTCTTTTTATTATCTGTACCCTTCTAAAGATTCTATTTTTGACTTGACTGACGAATGTTTACGATAGAACCACTTTTGTTGGCGCCCTCTGTTTTTCATATCCTTGAAAAGCAGCTTAGGCTCATCAACTCAAATAAAATTTATATATTTTATTGCGAATTTGGATTCTCTGTTTTCCAAAGTGTAGAATTTGCTACAAACCTCAGGCAAAAATGAAGCCCATTTATGCATTTAACGTTAATCTAATCCATTAAGAATACTTTCAATGTTATTTATTTGTTGAGTACTAAAAGTTCATCATCTATAAAAGATACCAAGGCCACAAATGACGAAAACATTAAAGATAAGTACTTTATTATCACAATTATCATATGGCCCATTTTGCATATGATTAAAATCCTTTCAAGTTTTTATTAAAAAACTGCCAAGTAGTAATTTTTTTAAAATTAGATATTATATAATGTGACATGGTTCTTCTTAAAATAATTTCAATTGCAAACTTATAATCACTCAATTTTATTTACCCAAAAAATAATTATAAATTATATATAAATTTATATTTGGCTAATTTTTAGTAATTAAAATAATTAAATGGAATTTAATATATTTTTAAAAATTAAATGAATTATAAAATATAGATGGGCCCATTTTCCTACAGAGGGTAGTGTTGGACGGTCTCCCTGTGGCCAGGGCGTGGCCGCGTTATTCGCCCTCGAATATATTCCACGTGGGACGCCAGCTATGAGCCTATGACAGAACGCGCTAGAGCCACGACGGGCAGCGGGCAGGGGCAACGCTCGTTCTTCTTGGAAGCCTCACACGCTGACCCCAAAGTCAGCAACAGAAAGCCGGGAACATTTACCCTGACGCCCACGCCTCAATCGGATGCACCTCCCCTGCCCCTATAAAACCAATCCAACGAATTTCGGCGACTACAGCAACACTACCATCGCTCTGGCATGAACCCTAGCTTCTCCGCCCACTGCGTCTGCAAATGAAGAAAAGCCGTACGATCCTCTCCTCATCACTGCTGCTACTGCTCTTCCAGTGCGTAGCAGCACAATCGGGCAATGAAACGAATTCGGATAATCCGTACGGGTTCAACAGCCGAATCAACCCCTCGATGGCGATCATCATCGTCGTCCTCATCGGCGCCTTCTTCTTCATGGGCTTCTTCTCCATCTACATCCGTCAGTGCGCCGAATCTGACCGGAACGCCAGCACCCGTCCCAACAACGGTGCCCGCGGCGGCCGCTCCCGCCGAGTCGGGCTCGACCCGGCCGTCATCGAGACGTTCCCGATCCTCGAGTACTCAGTCGTGAAGGGGCTCAAGATAGGCAAGGGGGCGCTAGAGTGCGCCGTGTGCTTGAACGAGTTCGACGATGACGAGACGCTGCGCCTGCTCCCCAAGTGCGACCACGTCTTTCATCCCGACTGCGTCGGCGCATGGCTCGCCTCTCACACGACCTGCCCTGTCTGCCGCGCCAATCTCGTGCCAGGACCCGAGTCCGAAACCCCCGCCGCCGAAGCTACCGTCGCGGCTGATATGCCGGATGCCGAGACCGCTGCGAACGGCGGAAGCAACAGAGGAGAGCCGGAGCCGGTGGGCCACGTCGCGATAGACATATCGGATGAGAGGGATCGGGAGCCGCCGCAGCCGGAAGTCATCAAGGCGACGCTGTCGATGCTGAACCGGCCGGCCAGGTCTAGATCGAGCAGGCGGCCGATGCGGTTCCCGCGGTCGCATTCGACGGGGCATTCGCTTGTGCAGCCCGGAGAGAACGTGGATAGGTACACGCTTCGGCTGCCGGAGCATGTGAGGAAGGAGATCCTGCAGCGGACGACGAGCTGCGTCGGTTTTCCGTCAGTAGGGGACGGCAGCAGCCGCGGCGGCAGGAGCTTCAAGGGCAGGGGAGAAGGGAGCGGCCGCGGAGGGCGGAGCAACAGAGGCGGCGGTGAAGGCAGTAGTAGAGGGAGGAATTTTCCGTTTAGCCGATTAGAGTGGGGCGCAAAGTCGGATCGATGGATTTTCTCCGTGACGCCTCCGTTCTTTTCGAGGACGCTTTCCGTTAGGTCTCCCAAGGTTGCTGACGGTGCGATAACGCCCAGCAAACCGAATTCACCCGGCTCCATCAAGACGCCGTTTGACTGCTTGGGGAAGCCTGAAACCGATGAGGAGGGGTCGGCTCGCAGTTCAGCCCCCGTCTTTACCGTGTCTTCCGCTCAGCAGCCGTGAAGTTGCTGGTAAAAATGAAAAAGGCTTGGCACATCCTCTGTGCAGCAATTTCCGTGGTCTTTTCGCCCAATAGAGAAAATTTATTCTTTGTTATTTCTTTCCAGACTCGATGTTCCTTTTCAAAATTTTTGAATTTTTATTGTATATGTAGAGAGATTGGCTGCATTCGCACTCTACGGAGGGAGTTCCTGCTGAAATGTAAATAGCATCCATGAATTTTTATTTTTATTTTTTATATTTAGAGGGATGTCTCCAATGGATGTCTGCGTAGGGATTTTGGGTGTTGTCATGTATTTTGCTAGGTTTGGGCTGGTGAGGCCAATGTTGTCACCTATTCCCGATGGTTTAAGCTGAGCACAAGTGAGCAAGAATCTAGCCGCCTTGCGGGTGATTTGCCTCTTTTGCCGGTTACCAAACTGCCTGTCTCTGCCTTGGTGCGCTCGGGAAAAGATTAGAATTTTCTTCAGACGAATGAAAGTGCACTTAAACGACAATGCCAACATAATTAGTTGGAGATTGGCTGAGTTATGATCCGTTGCGTTTCTTTCTTTTCTGTGATGATGATGGAAGGTCGATGCTTGCAAAGTGTTAATGCCCAGTAGACTCAGATGGGTGAATGGTGCTGAAACAAAAGTTGTCTCAACAGATTAAATATGTAGCTTTTTGTGAGATGACAAAATAAAGGAGCCATTCTCGCTTGTTACAAAAATGGGGTCTTGGTACTTCATTAAGATTGGATGTTTCATATTCTGCAAAATTTAATGGGTTTGCATGTGAGCTAGGTGAGTTGAGTATGTTGCCCTATGAGCTCAATAAGGATGAATAGTTGTTAAAGGCGCTCCTAGTCATAGCGCCACAATAGATCCAAGGTGAGGCGCTCATCAAAGGCATGCTTTTTTTGTGCCTTTTATCCAATGGTGAGGTATATGCTTAATGTGCCGTTCAATTAGCTTCTCAATACACTTTCATTTTGGTTGTGATCCCTCCTATTTTGACTTTTGATCCTCTTATTTTCACTTTTAAATGCATCACACCCCTTTTTTACTTTCTTACTAACCCACTTCAATCATGAAGCTGGAGAAGTTAGTACATTCTATAATGCCTAAGATTAGAACCCACATGGTTTTGTATTTTTATTTACAATATTCGACTATGTGATAAAAAGGTAAGAGGCTATTTTGCTTCATTGAAATCTTGTATTTTTTGAAATTCACTTAAATAGGTTGAGTCATTAGGCTATAGGTAATTTTCATAAAGTCTTTAATTGAAATCTTATTTAGAATAATGGGCAAGAAAGGTAAAACTTTAATTTATTCTTAACTTTTTGAATGCATATAGTGATAATTTTATATTCTTTTTTTTCTTTTTTTAGTGAAGTTAATCCTTTAAATTTGATTTGTACATATATATATCGTATTATAAATATTTTTATGATTTCTATGTAATGTGCATATTGCTTTGCTTAGACTCACGCCTCGCTTATGCACCCGAGCTCTAAAACCCCTTGAGCCTTTAACAACTAATGGATACCATGATAAAAACCGCATAAGATGGTGAAAGAATTGACATTGTTGCGTTGTAGAAGTCAAAGAAGTGGGTGTCAACCTGGAAGGCAACGGACTAAGTAGTGGTGACAATTGGAGGGACTTTCAAATAGGAATATTCATCCAACCATTATGGCTCAATCAAGAAATGAAATGACTCCAGTTGCTTGAAAGCTTGGTGAGTGGATTAGGTTAATGTTGGCAACCAGGGCTTGTATTAGAGTATGGTAACCCAAATTTTGTTTGGTCCAGTTCAAAGAGTTCATAGTGCTACAATTATAGATTAGTATGTATGGTTTGGGTCATCTTGGGCCTAAGGTTAGCTATGTGTGTGTGTGTGTGTGTGTGTTGTATTTGCATAGGGCATGCGCATTCTAATCTGTTGAGCAACCGCCCATCTCTCTCCCTTTCGATTGTACTCATCTTTGAGATAGTGAATTTTCTCCTCCTCTGCCTGTGATTTTTCTTATCTAAGGGATTTTTTACATAAATTTGTGTGTTATTATTATGTTTTTGTTGTCTATCGCATTCTCTTTTTTTCTCAAATTGGTATTAAAGTTAGGTTTAGTCTTGGTGATGACAACTATGAAGTATGATATTCCACTTTTGGATCACAACACCAGATTTTCTTTATGACAGGTCAAGATGAGACCCGAGCTAGCATAGATGGATTTGGATGAGGCATTATTAGGATTTGAGAAGATGCCCTCATCTTGGTGTATCGAAGAAAAACAATGTAAGGATCGAAAAGCTCTATCTCAAATTCATCTTCATTAGTCAAACCAAATTTTGTAGGATGTTGTGAATGAGAAATCAGCTACTAGGTTGTGGTTAAAATTGGAATAGTTGTGTATGGTAAAAAGTTTAATCACCAAGTTGCTTGAAGTACCATTATGTTCACTGCCATTTTCATATGTGATTTTTAGAGATACTCTTCTATATAGTCATGATACTCTCACTTTAGAAGAAGTATATGAAGATCTGTTCTTTAAGGAGAAAATGAAACAACTTGTGGTTGGATCAGAGAGACTCAAGCAGAGGGCCTTATTGTGATGACCCACCCCAGGATGACAATGCCACGCTGTCAGTACGACGGGTTTTTCCAAGATCTACCACACTTGAATGAATAAATGCACCACGACAAGACACAAGCAGACAAAATAGTGAAAAATGAATTAAAATATAAAATTCTTAATTTAGTCTATTACATTCAACCACAATAAATCTTTAAAGCATGTCTAAATAAAACCATGAGTCTTAGTAACATCAATGATAAAAACTAATGATTTAAGCAGATTTTCTCTCTAGTAATCTTCCATTTCAGCCTTACTTCTCTTTGGATGGACCATCTATAAGAGAAAATGAAAGGGGTGAGTATAAAACTCAGTAAGTAGAAATTAATCTTAGTACGTGTGTTAACAAAGAAATCTACACAACACTACATCTGGTATTTCTCTTATTATTTTAATCTCTTAACCCAATTTTTCTTTATCATTTATTGGGTATATAACTCTGGAAAAACATCTGACTGGTTTGATGGATCATTACCTCATGTCTAGGGAAGAAAAATCTTAGCCCTTGGTTGTTGTCCAATCAAACTTTAAGATCTGGCCATAATTTATAAAATCTGACCCATCCAATGTGTCTGGAAGGCCTAAAATCTCTTAAAATGACTATCTGATCTTCCAAAATGGAGATCGGGAAGTCCCAAAATGAAAGGATAAAAATTTTGGAAAGTGTATCTTGATTAATCATCATTTGACTCGTGAATCGGGGCAATCTCTCTTGATTAATCATCATCTAACCCATGAATCACAAAGATTACATAGGAATGAATATCTCAAAACCATTTTGGTGGACCAATCTGATCATCTAAGGGATAAGATCTAAGCCCTTTAAATCTGTCCACACAATATCTCATGATTGGGTCATATTTTGGAAAATCTGATCCATTCATCGAATTCAGAATGTTCAAAAACATGGAAAACGACTATAAGAACGTCAGAATCTGATATCTATGGACCCCAAAACATCTTATTTGTTTCTGGCCGTCCATTCAAAATTTCTAGGGGTAGGGTTTCCCCCTTCCCTTCATCTTCCTCGTATGCACATGTTCAGCAGCCATGGCTGCTGGACCTCGCCGCCACCTCCGGTCCTGCCTTGCATCACAGCCTACCGCTCTCGCCGTCGCCGTCTACCGACTACGCACCCACCGGTTGCCATCGTCGCCGTTTGTTGTCGCCTCTGCGACCGACGACGCGTGCATCGTCGGCCGGATTTGGGACGCCGGACCCGTATTTTCTGGCCGGATCTGACCGGCCGGCTAAGACCGGAACGGCCTGGCCGTTCTCCCCTCTGATCTAGCCCTCTGATTTAGGCGAAATCTGATCAGAATATGAAACACGACGAATCATTTTTCCCTTCTTCTGAACTTCTCTCTTATTGAGAATTCGTAAGGGTTGTGCTTGATATGTTAGATCCTTCTCTACGTGATATTGCTCTACACGTAGTACATGGGTTGAATCTAAAACATATTTCTTTAGCTGAGAGATATGAAATACATCATGTACTCCAGCTAATGATAGTGGCAATGCTAACCGGTAGGCTGTTCCACCAATGTTCTCTAGAGTCTCAAAGGGTCCAATATATCTAGGACTTAATTTTCCTTTGACCCGAAATCTGGTAACACTACGTGTGGGTGAAATCTTCAGGAACACATGTTCTCCAACATCAAATTGAAGATCTCTGCGTTTCCCATCTGCATATTTCTTCTGTCTGTCTTGAGCAATCACAAGACGTTCTCTAATCACTCGGATCACTTCTGCAGCCTGTTGGACCATCTCAGGCGCTAACAATCTTCGTTCACCAACTTCATCCCAGAACATTGGTGTACGACATCTTTTCTCATATAGGGCTTCAAATGGGGCCATTCCGATGCTTGCTTGATAACTATTGTTATAAGCGAACTTTGTCATCGGTAGGTGTTTATCCCATGCTCTTCCGAAATCTAGAGCACAAACTCTCAACATATCTTCCAATGTCTGAATGGTCCTTTTTGATTGACCATCACTCTGAGGATGATATGCAAAACTGAGACACAATTTTGTCCCCATTGCTTCTTGCAACTTTTGCCAGAATTTGGATACAAATTTGGGGTCTCTATCAGATACGATGGAAAATGGTGCCCCATGGAGTCTAACAATCTCCTTTAGGTATAACTTTACCATTTGTTCCATGCTGAATTTCTTGTGATATGGTAAGAAGTGTGCTGATTTTGTAAGTCTATCCACCACAACCCATACTGCATCGAATTTTGTCACTATTCTAGGCAGTGCAGTCACAAAATCCATGGTAATCTTATCCCACTTCCACTCTGGGATCTCTAGCGGTCTTAATAAGCCCGCTTGTCTCTGATGGTCAATTTTGACCCGTTGACACACTAAACATTGTACCACGTATTGGGCTATTTTCCTCTTCATATTGTTCCACCAATATCTTTCTCTAAGATCTCTATACATCTTGGTGCTTCCAGGATGTATTGAGAACTTTGATTGATGAGCCTCCTCCATGATTTCTCTTCGGAGATTGGCACAACTTGGCACGACGACTCTGTTTTGGAACAATATTATTCCATTTGCCCCAACTCTGAAATCAGAAGTCTCCTTTCTCTCTAACTTATCTCGAATTTCTTGGAAAAATGGATCTTGCTTCTGATTTGTCTGAATTCTCTCTATCAAGGTAGATCTTATCTGTAAGATACTGAGTTGAACTTTCTCTACTGGGGTTACTACCTCCAGTTTTAATTCTCTCATCTGTCTGATCAACTCTCCTTACTCTGTAAGCAATCTTGCCACATTGGCACAGGATTTATGACTTAGGGCATCTGCCACTACATTGGCTCTTCCAGGATGATACTGGATAGTGACATCGTAATCCTTTAATAACTCTAGCCATCTTCTCTGTCTCAAATTTAATGCTTTTTGAGAAAAGATGTACTTTAAACTTTGATGATCCGTGAAGATCTCTGTTTTCTCTCCGTACAGATAGTGTCTCCATATCTTTAAGGCAAACACTACTGCTGCAAGCTTTAGATCAGATACGGGATAATTCTGCTCATGTGGTCTCAGCTGGCGCAAAGCATATGCTATCACTCTGCCATGCTACATGAGTACACAGCCTAAACCCTTTCTAGAGGCGTCACTATAAATGACATAGTTGCCTCTGTGGTTTGGCAAGGCTAAATTAGGGGCTATTGTCAATCACCTCTTTAGTTCTTGAAAACTTCTTTCACACTCATCTGTCCATACAAATTGGACCCTCTTGTGTCAGCCTTGTTAAAGGCACTGCTATGGATGAGAAGTTCTCTACAAATCTTCTGTAGAACCCAGCCATCCCTAGGAAACTACATACTTCTGTTACTGTAGTCGGCCTTTCCCAGCTGATCACAGCCTCAATCTTCTTAGGGTCTACTGATACTCTGGCTCTATTAATTACATGCCCTAAGAAGTCAATGCTTTCTAGCTAGAATTCACACTTCTTGAATTTGGCATATAATCTATTTTCTCTGAGGACCTGGAGTACCTCTCTCAGCTGAAGAGCATGTTCTTCCTTACTCTTGGAATAAACCAAAATATCATCTATAAATACCACCACACATCTGTCTAGGAATTGACAAAATAATCGGTTCATCAAATCCATGAATGCAGCCAGAGCATTCGTCAACCCAAAGGGCATCACTAAAAACTCATAATGTCCGTACCGAGTGTGAAAAGTTGTCTTTGGTACGTCACTATCTTTAATTCTTAGTTGATGATACCCGGATCGTAAATCTATCTTCGAAAAGATAACCGATCTTTGCAATTAATCGAACAGATCATCTATACGTGGTAAAGGGTATTTATTCTTGATAGTGGCCTTGTTCAATTCTCTGTAATCTATGCAAAGTCGCATGCTTCCATCTTTCTTTCTCATAAAGAGAACAGGAGCTCCCCATGCCGACACACTCGGGCGTATGTAACCTAGATCTAACAATTCTTGCAATTGTTCCTTTAATTCTCTTAGCTTGGCTGGAGCCATTCTATATGGAGCTCTGGAGATTGGACCTGTCCCAGGGACTAGGTCGATAGTGAACTTTATCTCCCTGTCTGGCGGTAATCCTAACAATTTTTTGGGAATACGTTAGGATATTCACATACCACCGGTATATCCTCTAGAGCCAAGCTCTTTTCTTCTGTGGATAGCATCGCTATCATGAATCCTTGGTTGCCTTGTCTTAGCATCTTAATTGCATGCAATGCGGAAACCAAATGTGGAATCTTTCTTCGATTTCCTTCGAAGACCACTTCTATTTGGTTACCCGATCTAACCTTAATCTTTCTTTCTATGCAATTTATGCTCTCTACCCATTTACCCATCCGATCCATTCCTAGAATTATGTCTAGGTCTTTCATGGGCATTACAATAAGGGTATAGGACATGTCCATATTTTCTATCTCTACAGAACAAGATGGACATACCTGATCTGTGATTAAACTATCACCCATAGGTGATACAGTTAATATCTTATTATCTAGTTTGTTAGTCTTTATATTGTGCTCTCTAACAAACTCAGATGCAATAAATGATCTATCTGCCCTGGTATCAAATAAAGTACGAGCAAATAAATTAGCAATACGAATAATGCCAATTATAGTACCTGTTGGGGCCCTGGCCTGCTCTGGATCGATAGCAAAGACCGTGGCTTTTGTTCTCTCTTGCTGCCTCTATCCTGTAGATTTCCCCACTGGACATTCTTCTTGATTCTATTGTGACTGTGGGCCTCGCATTTCTCTCTTAGTTGAGCAATCTTTAGCAACGTGTTCAGGTTGCTTGCACAAGTAGCATTTGAACCCAACAGTGCAGTCTCTGCCATGGTGGCCTTTCTGTCCGCATTTAAAACAGCCCTCTTTCTGGAAATTGCATTCTCCAGAATGATATCTCCGACATGTATCACACTTCTTGATATTTTGTTTTGAAGGACGCGGATCCTTACTCTTGAATGTCCCAAACCTCGAAGATGAGTTTGGACGTGATACTGCCTGTTTCTTGAAGGGCGGTCCTTCTCTGTTGACCGGAGGTTGTCTTTTTTCGATGAATCTAATGGTTTCTTCTAGCTCTTTTTGTCTCTAGAGCTCTCTCCATTGCCATCCCAAAAGTTTGACACCTTGCTGATAGTACTTTGGATCTAATACCATCAGACAAGCCATCTTCAAACTTTCTTCTACATGCCTCATCATTGGTCATAATATCTGGCGCGAAACACACCAAGGCAGAAAATTTTCTTTCATATTCTACCACTGACATTTGCCCTTGCTTCAGATTAGCAAATTCTCAGGCCTTTTCTGCTTTGACTGTAGTTGGGAAGAATTTCTTTAAAAAGGCTCTCTGAAATTTCTCCCAAGTGACAACCTCTCCCTTGCATTCGAAGACTCTTCTCTCTGATTCCCACCGTAAATCTGCATCTCCCTTTAGTTTGAAGGTAGCAAATCTAACCTTCTGACTGTCTGTGCTATTTAGGAATGAGAATTTCTTGTTCATGGTTGTAAGCCACTTCTCGGCCGTGATTCCATCTCCCCCCTCAAAACCTGGAGGGTTTAGTCTGTAAAAGTCTGTCATGGCCTTTCTATCAGGTTCATCCTTCTTGGATGCAACCTTTGTTCTCACCCTTGTTTCTGTTGATGATACTGCTCTTGTGGTTTGAACCTCTACCACATCATCATATATATCTTGTTCTTCTGCTGTTTGTCAGTTTTCTCTCTCAGTTTGTCTCTGAGCAGTCTCTCTAGCTGGTGGATTAGCAGTTGTATTTGGATCTACAGCTAAACCAAAACCCACTGGCTCTGGCTCTACTGCTCTTGTTTCTCTTTGTACCTCTCTTGGTTTCTCTGGTACCACTCTGGTTGGTTAAGATGATGAAACACTTGAAGCAGTTGCTCTTGATTGCTCTGCAATGTTATTAAGCTTTCTGTTCAACATCTCGAACTATTTCATGAACTCTTGTCTCATAACCTCTAGGGCAACCTCTGGTTGATTCACCCTCTCTGTCAGTGTGGGAGCCTTTACTCTCTTTGCTTTAAAAGCAACTGGCTCGGCCACTAACTGATCTGGTCGACTGGTAGCTGTCTCCTCTTGTTGTGGCTATGCTAAAGCCATTTTATCTGGTCTGTACAAAAGATGGAGTGTTTGTTAATGCTCTACACTCTCTCTTTATATAAAGAGAATTGATAACTCTTAATAAAATCTTATTCACTACCAACAACATCTTCTGCATTATGCTTTTGTGTTACTCTTGCATTGAATTCATTCTTTTCTCTAGTGTGGTTTTGCTCTGATACCAACTGTGATGACCCACCCCAGGATGATAATGCCACGCTGGTAGTATGGCGGGTTTTTCTAAGATCTACCACACTTGAATGAATAAATGCACCACGACAAGACACAAGCAGACAAAATAGTGTAAAATGAATTAAAATATAAAATTCTTAATTCAGTCTATTACATCTAACCACCATAAATCTTTAAAGCATGTCTAAATAAAACCACGAGTCTTAGTAACATCAATGATAAAAACTAATGATTTAAGCAGATTTTCTCTCTAGCAATCTTCCATTTCAGCCTTACTTATCTTTGGATGGACCATCTATAAGAGGAAATGAAAGGGGTGAGTATAAAACTCAGTAAGTAGAAATTAATCTTAGTACGTGTGTTAACAAAGAAATCTACACAACACTACATCTGGTATTCCTCTTATTATTTTAATCTCTTAACCCAATTTTTCTTTGTCATCTATTGGGTATATAACTCTGGAAAAACATCTGACCGGTTTGATGGATCATTACCTCATGTCTAGGGAAGAAAAATCTTAGCCCTTAGTTGTTGTCCAATCAAACTTTAAGATTTGGTCATAATTTATAAAATCTGACCCATCCAATGTGTCTGGAAGGTCCAAAATCTCTTAAAACGACTATCTGATCTTCCAAAACGGAGATCGGGAAGTCCCAAAATGAAAGGACAAAAATTCTGGAAAGTGTATCTTGATTAATCATCATCTGACTCGTGAATCAGGTCAATCTCTCTTGATTAATCATCATCTAACCCATGAATCACAAATATTACATAGGAATGAATATCTCATGACCATTTTGGTGGACCAATCTGATCATCTAAGGGATAAGATCTAAGCCCTTTAAATCTGTCCACACAATATCTCATGATCGGGTCATCTTTTTTAGAAAATCTGATCCATTCATCAAATTCAGAACGTTCAAAAACGTGGAAAATGACTATAAGTTCGTTAGAATCTGACATCTATGGACCCCAAAACATCTCATTTGTTTTTAGCCAGCCATTCAAAATTTCTAGGGTTAGGGTTTCCTCCTTCCCTTCATCTTCCTCGCACGCATGTGTCCAGCAGCCATGGCTGCCGGACCTCGCCGCCGCCTCTGCTCCTACCGTGCGTTGCCACCTACCGCTCCCGCCGTCGTTGTCTGCCGATGACGCACCCACCGGCTGCTGTCGTCGCCATCTATCGTTGCCTCTGCGGCCGACGATGTGTGTCGGCTGCCGGATTTGGGATGCTGGATCTGCGTTTTCTGGCCGGATTTGAATGGCCGACCAAGGCCGAAACGACCTGGCCGTTCTCCCCTCTGATTTAGCCCTCTAATTTAGGCAAAATCTGATCAGAAAAATTCTAATCTCCATCTCAAAAATCTGGTCGTTCGTCGACCGCGGCCCACCTCTATCGTCTCTACAACGATTTCTCCTCTGATCGGCCGCAAAATCTTGGCGTTTGACACTGGATCTCTGATTCCGAAGAATCGGATTCTTCTGATGGGTTTTCCCATCTTCTTCCCCACGTTGCGGCCGCCATTGCTGTTGGTGAAGGAGAAGAAAACCCATCGCCTGCCATCTGCCTCACCGCCCTCGTCGCCGTCGTTCGCCCTCGCCGCTGCCACCGTCAGTGTCGGTTCGCCATCCGCGTTCACCACCATCAGCGCTGGCAGCTGCCGTTCGCTGCTGTCAGCGACGGACGCCGTCCGTTGCTATCGTCTGACTAGCCAGCGGGCTGGTGGGCGATGTACCAAAATCTAAAATCTCTCTTATCATGATGTACCTCTGAGATTAGTGAATCTAACGCATATAAATCATGCATTCTAATCTCCATAAATCTAGCATGGTAACTTATACAAAAATCTAAATTAACATGTTTTCTTAATTAAATCTATGCATTGATAAAATAAATCAAATGTATGTATAAATCTAAGGCATCAAACTAATAATCTTAATGATGCATAAAAATAATCTTTTTACATTAATTTTTTTAAATCTAATTAATGCAAAATAAAATATTTCTACTTACAGATTTCTAGAAAAACCGCAGCTCTTGATCTAGAATCTCCCTACTCCTTCTCTTTCCTTAGCAGTGGGTTTCTCCTCTCTTTAGGGAAACCCCTTATGGCTATTTATAGAGGATTTTCTCTTATTATGTAATTCGACTAGAACTCTATCTACGTAACAAATATTCAACTAGTTGATAAGGGAGGATGTGGATAAGGCTTATCCTCTCGCGGGTCCCACTTTTTCAAAAAAGAAAATAAAATCGTAAAAATTATAAATTTTTATGCTACTCTGATTTTGAACCCTTGACCTCTTCTCTCTTTGACCATGTCTCTAACTATCCGAGCTACACGAGTTGCTGAGATTTAAATAACAAAATAAATCTTTTAAATCTCAAAAATCTATGGTCAACTGGTCAACGGTCAAAATTTTTACTCTTGCCACATCAGCATAAAAGATAAAAATCTTTAATTAAATCTAATACGGGTTATTACACTTATAGTTAGAGGGAGGACACATGAGAAGAATTTTAGTGGTATTGAAAGGGGTGGATCAAAATCTAAAAACAAATTTAAAACTTATAATTACTGCAAAAAAGGGGGCACATCAAATCAGAATGTTATAATTTATAAAATGGGCTTAAGAAAAATGATGTAAATCAAAAAGGAAAATAACCAAAAAATTCTGGTGAAGCTAAAGTTTTGGAAGATGCATATGTTGATGAAGATTTTTTAGTTATTTTTGATAGCGATTCTAATTCTTATGAGGATTGAATTCTTGACTCAGCTTGCACATTTCATATGTGCCCTAATTGAGATTAGTTTTCTACATATAAAACAGTGTCAAAGGTTGTTGTTTTGATGAGAAATAATGTCCCCTATAAGATAGCTGGAATTGGAACAATCAGAGTAAGAATGTTTGATGGTGTTGTCAAGACACTTAGTGATGTGAGGTAGGTTCTAGATCTGAAGTGTAATCTTATTTCTTTGAATACTCTTGATTCAAATGGGTACAGGTACACTAGTGAAGGTAGACTTATAAAGGTTAGTAAAGGTGCTCTTATTGTGATAAAAGAACAAAAAAGGTTTACTGAATTATATATTTTGTAGGGTTCAACAATTACAAGTGATGCAATTATTAGTATTCCTTCCTTGTTAGATGGTGATATTACTAGACTGTGGCATATGCAGCATAGGCATATGAGTGAGAATGGAATGAATGAAATGAGTAAAAGAGGACTTCTTGATGGACAAAGCATTAGTAAATTGGAATTCTGAGAGTATTGTTTTTAGGAAGCAGAAAAGAGTAAGCTTTAGCAAAGACATTCACAACACATAGAAAACACTTAATTATATACATTCGGATCTCTGAGGACCATCTAGGGTGACTTCTAAAGGTAGTGCTAGCTATATACTAACTATCATAGATGACTTCTCCAGAAAAGTTTGGGTGTTCTTCTTGAAGCAAAAGATTGATGTATTTACTACATTCAAGCAGCGGAAGACTATGATTGAGAAGCAGACAGGAAGGTAGGTTATGCATCTTCGCACTGATAAGGGCTTAGAGTTTTGTTTTGATGAGTTTAATGTTTTATGCAAAACAAAAAGAATTTTGATGCATCTTACTATTCCTAGTACTCTACAACAGAATGGTGCAGCAAAGCGAATGAACAAAACTTTAATAGAAAAGGTATATTGTATGCTCTCCAATACTTATTTACCTAAGTCATTTTGGGCAGAGGTTATCACTACAATATATTTTCTTGTTGATCACTCTCCCTCAATTGCTATTAATAAGAAAACTCTAGAAGATGTATGATCTGGTACTCCTATAGATTATTCTGGTTTGAAAATATTTAGATGTTCTGCATATGCTCATGTTGATAATGAAAAACTAGAATCTGGATTTAGAAAGTGCATTTTTCTTGGTTATTAACCTTATGGTGTCCAGAATTCAGTAAAGTCATGATCAGTACAAATGTTATTTTTGATAAAACTACTATGCTTTATGACTTGCCCTCTAAAGATTCTTGTGATAGAAATTAACAGAAATCATATAAGTTGAGTTACAGATTGGGTCAGGATCTATATCAAAAATGTAGGATGATACTACTGCGACAACATTATTGCCATCACCACAGTATTCTATTACAAATAACAGACACAAAAGAGTAATTAAACCTCCACAAAAGTATGTTGAGGCTGATCTGGTTGCTTATACTTTGAATGTAGGCCAAGGTAATTTGGATGCTTATGCTTTAAATGTTGAAAGTTTTGGTTCTAGAGAAGAACCTTCTACCTATCTAGAGGCAGTTAGTTGTGATGACTTTGGGAGGTGGATGATTGTTATGCAGGAGGAGATGAAATTACTTAATAAGAATGACACATGAGACTTAGTGAAATTACCTAAGGGTAAGAAAGCTGTTCGTTGCAAATGGATATTCAAAAGAAAAGATGGCACACCAGGAGTTGGAAGAAGTTAGGTATAAGGCAAGGCTAATTACAAAAGATTACAATCAAGTTCTAGGTATAGACTTTACAGATGTGTTTTTTTCAGTTGTTAAGCATAGTTCAATTCGAGCTTTGCTGGATATTGTGGCCATGCATGATCTTGAGCTTGAGTAGTTAAATATGAAGACAACATTCTTATATGGAGAAATTGAGGAGAAAATCTTCATCCAGAGGGATTTGTGGTTTCAAGAAAAGAGGAGTATGCATGTTCATTGAAAAAGTCTTTTTATGGTTTGAGACAATCACCTAGACAATGGTATTTAGAGGTTTGATTCACTTATCACTACTCAAGATTTCAAAAAAAGTAATTATGATAGTCAATTATGATAGTTGTGTTTACTTTAAGAAGATTGATGATAGATTATTTGTATACCTCCGCTTATATGTTGATGACATGCTAATAGCGGCTAAAGATAAAGGAGAGATAAGAAAGGCTAAAGCTCAACTTAGAGAAGAATTTAATATAAAAGACTTGTAGCCAACAAAGAAGATACTTGGCATGAAAATTCAGGGAGATAGAGGCGGGAAAATTATATCTAAGTCAGAAAGAATACATTGAGACTATAGGTTTAATATGTAGAATGCCAAACCTATTAGTACTACATTAGCTTTACATTTTAGACTTTCTCTACTTTATCTCCACAGTCAGATGATGAGTTGATTATATGTCATGAGTTTCATATTCAAGTGCAGTGAGTTTTTGCATGTATGTTATGGTTTTTCACTCATCTTGATTTATTATATATAGTTAGAGTAGTTAGTAGATACATGACTAATCTTGGTAAACAGCATTGGAGAGCTGCCTAATGGATTCTTTTATACTTACATGGCTCTACTGATATTTGTTTGCAATTTAGGAGAATTAAAAATGGAGTTATTGGCTATGTTTATTCTGATTTTGCTGAGGATCTTGATAAGAGAAGATCACTTACAGGGTATGTGTTCACTAGTTGTGCTATCAGTTGGAAAGCCATCTTGTAGTGTACAGTTTCATTTTCTAATACTGAGGCTGAGTGTATGGTCATTACTAAGTCTTTTAAAGATGTTCTTTAGTTAAAAGGACTATTTGGTGAACTCAGTGAAAATTTATAAATTACTACATTTTATTATGATAATCAAAGTGCTATTTTCCTCACAAAAGATTAGATGTTTCATGAGAGGACAAAGCATTTTGTTCGTGACATTGCTGCTAGTGGTAATATTGTTGTGAGAAAAGTTAGTACCCATGATAATCCTACTGATATGATGACCAAGTCACTTCCTATTACTAAGTTTGAGCATTGCTTGAACTTGATTGGTGCATCTGGTTAAGATTTTCCCTTAGGAGCTTTTGTGAAAGAGGTGGAGAGTTATTTTTGTTTCAATGATTGAAGATTTATTCCTTGCATTAAAATTTCTGTCAAAGTGGAGATTATTAGAGCATGGTGACCCAAATTTTGTTTGGTCCAATTCGAAGAGTTTGTGGCGTGACATGTATAGATTTTCCATGGAGATCTATGATGGTAGTGGAGGAATCGGGCCATTAAGGTTAGCTATATATAT
>JAYJMB010006411.1:0-18024 GCA_036873735.1 Pouteria campechiana | reverse complement strand
TCTCTCTCTCTCTCTCTCTCTTTTGATTGTACTCATCTTTGAAATAGTAAAATTTCTCCTCCTTTGCCGGTGGTTTTTCCCCATCTAAGGGGTTTTTTTACATAAATTTGTGTCTTACTATTGTGGTTTTATTTTCTATCGCATTCTCTTTTCTCCTTAGCTTGCAAGGAGCCAATGCCATAGATGGTTGAGGTGTGAGATTTTTTTGTTTCTTTGTCCATGAAGATTGAAAGTATAATAAAAGTATGTTGATAAATTAAAATGAATATGAGGCCTTTTGATATAAAAATCTTGACATTATCCTACGCAATCATGATGGATTTATGCTTCTTCCACCTAATTTTTCTGTATTGAGGAGTTTTTAAAATAAATCTCATGGGCCTCTGCAACATTTATGATTACTTCTCTATACAATCCATCAATGAACTCTGTGTGCTTGCAATAATGACCCGAAGCATAAAACCTATGTTCATATTCAAAGAAACTATTATAATATGATGATTAAGTAGATCCCATCTCTTGAAAATGAATATTTTAGCAATTTTTCTACTTTTATGATGCACAAATGATTAACATCTCTCTATTTTTAAGTCCACATGCTTAATTTGAAATTTTAAGGAAAATAGGTTTGAATCCTATGAATAAAGCAAGCCCCAAGCGAATTTCCACAACACCTTCCATGTTTCGCAATCCATATAGTTGCTCCTGTCTCCTTTCTTAGAAGCCTTTGCTCTTCTTACTGTTTTCCATAAGGCTTGCTGCTAATATTGAAAAATCAGAGTTAGGAAATGTAATGGATTGTGGCAATTTGGTTGCTTAAAGTGCACTTGCCTAGATGCCACATCGGAAAACCATGTTAGAAGTAATTCTAAAATATCCATTGTATATTTTTGTGTTATTATATTAGTAGTTTAGTTGACTATATTTAAGTTATTCCTATTTCAAAAGATTGGTTATTGAGATTTATTCCTACGTACACTTGTAATAAGCAAAGCCATCTATGGAAGCATGACCAGCAATTACCCACTCTTAATTATATGTGTGTGTCATGGGATATCTGTTATGATGGAATAAAAATTAATTTTCATCTATTTGTGCTCCATCTTTTCCCTAATTAACTAGATATATATATATATATATAATTCAGGAAGGTCAGAGGATGCTGAAGGTGTTCCGACGTAACCACTCTGATGCCTAAGTTAGTAAATGAGATTCTTTTGGAAAGAATGGGATAGTAACAAGGGAGGTTGTGTGTTGGGGGGGGGGGCATACCTAATCCTTTTAGTAAGAGGGATGCAAACTTATTCCTAGAAACATGCCTCACACAACCTTATGTTCTCAGGGCTACACAATAGGCATCCCCATCAATATAGGGGTCTGACATGGCACGTAGCTAGCAGTATAATGGAGTATCTATGTTAGAGTTTCTTAACATCAGTCCCCCCTTAAGGAGATGTGCAATGCACTCTAAGCTTTTACTTTTTATTTTCTGAATTGTTGTGTCGTATTCTTATACAAAGCATTGGGTTAATTCCTTGGCAATCGTTAAAATAAATGGTGGTATTAATGTGATGCTTTGATTTGGCTTCCTAACACCTCAACTTCCTTGCTTTGCCTTCTATAAATGAGAATCCTTTCCCTATTAGCTCAATCATGAATCCTGCCAACCCTCCTGTTGAGCAAGTTCAATATGAGGAGATCAATCCCATCAAGCGAACTGAATATGAAGAAATTAATCTCACTACATAGGTTCAATATTAGAAAATCAATCTTGGGAGTACATGTTGGTCCCATTTAGATGGTGACTCAAGAGGAGGGGGGTTAAATTGAGTCTTTAAAATTTTTGGTCAGATAAAGATTAAAGTGCAAGATAAAGAAAAGACTGATAACATAATGCATTTAGACTAGTATTTTTATAGTGGTTCGGTCCTTCACTTGGGTTATTACTTTACTTCTCTAAGTTAGCCTTATTTGCTAAACTCAGATTCCGCAAACACCTTCTTGGATCAGTAATCTTCTAATCAAACAAATACATCTGTTGGTTTTCAAGCTCACTAACTTATACAAATACCAAGCAAGTGTCCCACTTGCTTTCACTACACAGAGGTAAGTTCTTAAACTTGTAGAGATATGTAGAAATAAATGTGTACAAGTATTAATGCCTCTAGTAGGCTGGTTTTGTACAAAGTTGGAAACCAGTAAACACAAGTAATATAATAATAAAAGTAGTAGGATTCAATCTTCAGAAGTGGTTGAATGAATGGATTTGAATGCTTTTCTAAATGAACTGTAGTGGAGTTGGAATCATGGAAGAAAAGCCTTAAAGACTTAGTAAATACTTTCTCTTATTTTTCAGTATTAAAACTATTATCTTCTTCTTTCTCACTTAACTTCTTTTATATTTGAAATCTTTGAATTTCTTTGAGATCTATGACTTTCTCTACTATGGTAGGTGAGAATCATTAATTGTTAAGGAACGTTCAAATTTATAACCATTATACTTTCAGTGCAGTTTCGGAGGCTATGAATTAGCCTTCGATCTTCTAAAGTTTAAGTGGTAGGTAGTATCTCTGCACACTGTCATCTCTTCAAATGCACCGAAGAAGTGTTTTGGATGTCCAGAAGCGGTGTGAAAGGAGTGACTTGCGTCAGATGTATTGATGTTGACTTTGAAGGATTTCTTTGTCTCCAAAGCGATTATTTAGTGACTCTGAAGGACTAACTCTAAACTTTAAAGACTATCTTTCATTATTTCTGAAATGCCTTATCGATTCCGAAGAATTTGACTTAATCCCAAAGCTTGGAAGCATGTGACTCCGAAGTGCTTTAACTGATTCTGAAGTATTTGAGCTCGTGACTCCAAAAGTAATATCGTCTGTCTGCGAAGTGCTTTAGTAGCTCTGAGACGTCTGTCTTGACTCCAATGTGTTTTTTGCTGAATCTGACACTTGTGACTTTATGATCTAGAAAGATTGTTCCTTTGTCTCCAAAATTTTTCAGTGGTTCTGAAGCACCTTTGCTGACTTTGAAGTTTGTGATTTAAAACTTTCTGTTTTCTTTTTTTAAGTATATCTATGATTTATATACTTAGATTTCTTGGGCGTTTACTTAGTTTTTGTTCCCTTGATCATTATGAAGATTATTCTCAAGTTAAGTATTGAAAAATATTTCAGCAAAATGCTTGAGAATAAATTATTAGTACTTTAATGTTTTACTCATATCTTTGCTCATAATCAAAATATGGTTGGTTAAGACTGTTCATCATCAAAAGTAAGCTATTAAGAGTGGATCTTCAATAATACAAGCACTAGTTCCCAGTCAGCCGACTAGATCCAATTTCTTTATGGAAAGATCAAGCGACTGGATGCAGAACTAAAGTCTATCAAGCGGTCTCTCTGATTGGCTGATTGGTGCTTGGCTGAGTGTATTTCTAACCATAAGCAATCCTTGGACCTCATTTGATCCTTGGAAATGAAACTGTCTGCAACCCATCAGCATAAAGAAGAGCTAGAAGCGATCATGGATGCTCTGGCTAAGTAGGCTAGATTTTCTTTTCTTCTAACGATGTGATAATCTTTCTACAATCTTGCAATAAAAATTGTTAGTTTGCTAGAGACATAGTTTGCATGTACCTTTTTCTTTTTTAAGAGCACCCGATCATGATTTCTGAAAACATTTCGTGCCTCTCTCGTTCTAGTGGATTTGTTAATATGCTCCGAGAGCGCTATAGTGGATCCATTAGTAGTAAGATATTAACCTGGCCTCTGGCTCTTTCGCTTGGTCTTTTCTGCTCCGTTTGTCCTGGCAGATTCACTTGAAAGCTGAGAGCAGATTCCATTTTTGGATGTGTTTTTTTGAAAAGGTCATATTTGCTTGGACTTTGTACTTATCTTGAACCCTAACACCTATCATTCCATGGTAGCTTTTCCCATATTGACGCAACCTTTTGACGTTTCCATTCGCCATGTGTATGGAGTTTAAATGCGATATGACATAAAAACAATCAATTTTTTAGATTTTGCACAAAATTCTAAATGATTTCGCTTAGAGGCGTCCTTGAGACACCATCAAGGGAACCAAAAACTATTTGCCCATTCTTTGTCTTCCTCTCTGTTTCTTCCACTTACGAGTTGCAGTGTTTCTTCTTCTCTTATGGTAATTGTCTTTCTCTGGGTTTTTAAACTCTCTATTTCTCCTTGTCTTAACTAATGACTATCAAAAAATCTCATCTGTATCTGCTCAATAATGTCATGGAGGCATTTTAGCTCTACCCTCTTTCTGAGGCAATGAGTTAGGCATTTCCTAAACCATCTGCCCTTCCTTGGCATTCTTAGAAAAATTCCATCCTTATCTCTCTAGGCTCTCTTAGGGCGGGATTTTACCTTAGCCAAACCCATTTCATTTCTACTCTTTTCTTCAGCTATAATATTTCTCTAGGACAATTTGTCCCAAACAGTTGGCGTTATATTCCGTCCCTTTGTCTCTGGGTTCATAATCTCTAGGAGGTTTCTCTCTTCATCCTCTCGATGTTTTCCACCAATTTTACCTTGAGTAAGGCTTCCCATTTGCCTTATTATTTTTATCTTATCCCCTGCGCCCCTTGGCGGAAGCTGTTCACGCAAAATGTTGACCCGGGTAAAAGTCATTGGGCTTGGGTTAAGGTCGCTGGAGATTTTCCTTTTCTAGCAGTTTAGACTACTAGCCCGATCCATCTTTCAACTTCTCTCTCTCCTTCAGAGCGACACAACTTATACATCCTTAAGTATAGGTTGATGACTATAGGTATGTTGTCTGTGGATGCTATTTCCTCTGTAGATCACTATTGCTAAGTGAATTTTCTGTGTGGCTTTCCAAGTTAGGATGTTGTCACCTCGAACCCTCTCCCTTCATTGTCTTCTTTGTTCCTTGATTTGAGGTCTACAATAGAGCAAGAGATTGACCTTTTCCCTTATATTTACATTACTACTCGCAAGGCATTGGCTTCCCTCTCCTACTAGTGCACCCATTTTTGGTCAGGTAGCTCCTTCGGCATGCTAGAGAATTAAGAAAGCCACTCGAAAGTGGCAGTCCTATGCTTCTGCTAGTTCTCCTCCCTTTTCTCATTTTCCAAGCTCTAACAGGGCGTAGTCACTAGTTCCAAAATTTCAACCGCAATTGCTAGGGGCAACTAGTTCTCATGGAGCCGGTCCCTTCATCCTATTCTCTTGCAAGAGTATCTCGCAAACTTCTACATCTTACTCCTCTAGATCTGGTCAGGCCGACAGAATTGATCCATGTTAATCTTCTAGTCCTGAAGTCACTATTGGGGAATGGATCTATTCTTTGGAAGATATCGATAATCTTTTTCGAGGGCTAGTGTATCCATCTTCCTCTGTCCTTCTTTCTTCTATTTCCTTGTCAGCTATACATTCTTCATTTGTAGTCTTTTGTTCAACTAGTTTTGCCTTAGTGCCTCTTTCTTGTTCCTCGTTTGCAGTTATGTTTTCTGTCGCTTTCTTCTCTTCTTGTATGGCCGCCACTTTGCCTCTTGTTTCTCTTATTTTCTCTAGCCCTGAGCTAGTACTCGATATGACTCCAAAGGTAGGTCCAGAGTTCGTGGGAACTAGGAGTTCTAAGGAGGATGTTGAGGAGGAGATGCAAGAGGTCCAAGGGAGGCCAGCGGTTGTGGGACTACAAGAGAGTGTGATGGTTGTGGAGGCTTTCTCTTTAGGTGTTGTTGCTTCTCGTCCAATTACTACTTTTGTTGGTTGGTGTTTTTTCTCCCTCTCGCTCTTTTTTTTAATATCACATTTCAATATAATTTGCTCACTTCTTTGCCTCAACTTTCTTACAAGTCTAATTTCCTCTAATCGACTGACTTGTGCCCTAAAAGGTCCATATTTTGGTCATAGCTTGGCTCCTTTTGTCCAATGCTTCCATGGTGAAGCTTTAAGTTCAAGCGGGCTAATGTTGGTTCTTGGCTCTGCGCCTTTCAATAGGGTTGCCACTTCCATCAGTCAGAGCTCCTCCCGACCTTTCTCCCCTATCAGCGTTGTTCATGGAGATGTGACACTAATAACTTCTCTCCCGGAGCATCTGGAATAGGCAGTGATATTTGTCACTAAGCTTTTTTGTTTTATGAACTGCTCTCAGGCCCTTGAGAGTCATGGGATGATCTGGTGGTTGATTCTGCTTTGGATATCGTATGAAGCTCGATCACTAGGCAGAATTTCATCGATCGGATGAGGCTCTACATACAATAGCTTAATAATGTTTGGGATCATCTGTGGATTGGGTCGGAATTCTTATAGAAGGCAGAGGAAGAGCTGGAGTGGGACCGAAGAAGGCTTTCCTCCTCAATGATTCGAAATGAGCGAGATCACACAATTGTTTAAATCACTGCTAAGTTGGAAGACGAGCAAAACTGCTTTCAAGAGCTGGAGGAGACCACTTCTTCCCTCAAGGTTAGAGAGGATGATTTGAGTGTAAAGGCCGTGGAGGCATCACAGAAGGAAGTGGAGGAAGCTCTCGTGAAGGTGGAGACTGAGTGTAATGCCTCTATGGTAGTTGTGGATTCCAAGGTGGAGCAACTGACTTAGTTAGAGTTGGAGGCTATTGAAAGGAAGTTGGCATTGCAAAAGAAGGTTGGTACGCTAGAGAGCAGGGAGGCAGCTTTACATTAGGAAGTTGATTTGCTAAGGGCGTAACATTCTGTTGAACTCTCTTAGGTCTGCCAACTGTGTTTGGAATAGTTGATTGCAAAACGGGATGTGTTTGAGTGCGGAGCGGGATGCCGTGAAGGCATTATGGAAGGAAGTGGAGGAAGTTCTCGTGAAAGCGGAGACTGAGCGTGATGCCTCTATGGTAGTCGTGGATTCTAAGGTGGAGCAACTGACTTAGTTAGAGTTGGCAAACCTTTGACTCTTGTAAGAAGAAAATTTTCAAGAAGTTCCTCAGAATAGATCTAGATGATATTCAACCAGATGGGGAGGATTGGTATCTCATGACTTTTTGTGAATGAAAAAATAAATTTTCTTTTGACATAGTTCTTTTATGCACATGAAAATCTTGTAGATATGTATAATTTGGTAGTTGACTTCTCAATGCTTCTGAGAAACATGACGACCTCTGTTTGGGTGATTCTCTGAATCTATTCTGCAGAATTGGAATGGTTTGACGACTTTTGTATAAGCATGCTCTTCGGTTCCTCAGAATGGACTTAGAAAACTTCAAAACTTTTGTTTAGGTCTGCTCTTCGGTTCCATATTAATGAAACTTCAAGACCTCTGTTTAGGTCCGCTTTTTGGTTTCGCAATGCGGAACCGGAATGAAATTTCATGACCTTTATTTAGGTCTACTCATCAATTCCGCAATGCAGAACTAAAATGAAACTCCAGGACCTCTGCTCAACTCCACTGTTTGGTTCCGCATTGCAGAACCGGAATGAAACTCCAGGACCTCTGTTTAGGTCTGCTCTTTGGTTCTACATTGTTTAAGTTGTCTCCAAACTGAATGCTGATGTGGCTCTTGAGAAGATCTCATCTAAAATCCTGTAAGACTGGATCAAAGATTAGAGGATACTGGAGGTGTTCCCGGCATAAATACTCTGGTGCCCAAGAATGAGACTCTTTTGGAGAGAATGATATAGTAGTAAGTACTTGTGTGTTGTGGAGTGCATACCTGATCCTTTTATACCTAAACATGAGTGGTAGCTCGGGTACATATGTAATTTGTATGCAAGAGGGATGAAGACTTGTTCTTAGAGGACTTTGAAAAACATGTCTCACACAGCCCTATATTCTTAGGGCTGCGCAATAGGCATCCCCATCAATGTAGGGGTTTGATTTAACAGGTAGCTCCGTAGGATAATTGGCATCCATGTTAGAGTTTTCTAATATATATATATATATATAAACTCTAATATATATATACATATATATATATATATATTATTTTTAGTTTTATCTTGTAGTGAAACCAAGGCACTCAACACATCCAGCAACATTGCCTCAATTGCCATCCATGTTTTCTCTATGAAAGATCTCCTGTACGGGCCCCATCTGCCACTTCACAGACCAACCCTACATGTTTCGTTTTTTCCATCGCATGGAGTGCTGGGGCAGAAATTAGAAAAATAGGGGCAATAAAATGAAATCAAAAGAAATGAAACACAAAATTTCTAGTTTTCAGGTCTAACGGTAGACAGACTTTCTTAAATGTCCTTGTGTTGTGATTTATGATAAGATTCAAAACCAAGACCTCTTTTTAAGAAATCAATATTTTAATCACTCTTCCATTAATTATTTTATATTTTATATTAAGCTAATTATACATGTAGTATAATTTTGAAAAAACAAATTAAAAAAATTACCAACATTGAGTTCATGTTTCTAACGTGATTTTCACGGTCACCTAACCCTGTGGGCCTAACAACAAGAAAATGGAAGGCTTGCAGCAAGCGAGCAGTGCTTTTCCAATAATTAAAATCGGTACTCGAACGTTTGCCTAGAGGAAAAAATACAAACACGAGCGACACGGTCTGATTATTTCATATGCTTTCGCTAGTTAGTTGGCTGTTGCCTACGCAAAATATCACACTCTGAAAGGGAATGCTTGTTGACAGTTCACTGCGCTAGGAGTCACAAGCGTGTCCAACTGCCGCATTCATTGGTTGGTGCACGGTCAAGTGGGCTTGATTGCACGCTCAGCCACACATGGTACCCATGTGACTTCGCCATGCGACCATCATCGTCCACCACGGCGCCACTGAGATGATTAGGACCGGTAACTGTAACAATGGAAAAACTCACCCCCTGAATTCAATCAGATGATCCTAGCCCTTGTTTTTTTCATACTGATTCATCACCCTGATTTTGATTCAATCAGATGTTCCTAACCCTTGTTTTCTTCATATCGATTCATTAACCTGATTTTTAACCCATTTTAATCAAGATTATTGCCCAGTGATCAACATAGCAGCTGCAACTACTTTACTTGAACAAGAAAATTAGTATAATTATCTTTTGATATTATTTTTTACAAGCCAAGAAAATTTTAAGGTTTAAATAGTAATATTAAGATCTAATATGCAGAGTGTTCAAAATTATAAAATTTAAACTATAATATCAAAAGATAATTAAGTACACCAATTATATAATCTAACTTAAAAAAGTTGTTTTGCGGGTAAAACGTGAATCAGGCATCACTAGACCACACGCAATATGCTTTCTGAAGCCATCCATATAAATCGTATATAAATCAACGAAACGCTTCCATTGCATATTATCACAGCACTACACACTGCCTTCAAAGACTAGAGCTTCTTCTTCTTCTTCCATCCCATTCCAGCCATGGCACCCAGGCATTCGGTCCGCCGGGACGCACCGCCATTCCCCAAAACCAGCGTCAAAAACCTTTCCGAATCCACAAACCTCGCCTCCGTCCCCTCCAACTACGCCTTCGCCCCTCACGACCCCGCCGTTTCCGAGTCGCATCAGATCCCTACCGTCGATTTCTCCTTACTCGTTACCGGGACACCTGAACAACGGTCCCAGATCGTCTGCAATCTCGGTCGCGCGTGCAAGGAATGGGGCTTCTTCATGGTAGCGTGCATCTTCTTTCGTTACTCAGTAGCTAGTCGTCCTGTAAAAGGAAAGGTGAACTGAATTTGCACGATGATATTTCCTGATGTCATCGAGCTTGCGTTTGGCTCTGAGGAAATATCTTGATATTAAAATATAAGAAAATGTAATATTGCTAGCCATAAAAGATGTCGGAAAGATAATTTTTAATTGTAGCACACCCCAAACGCACTTGCTTGCATGATTTCTGACTACTGTGAATTTCGCTTGTCTAAGCTGGTAAACCACGGCGTGGACGAAGAGCTGAGGCAGCGGATGATCGACGCGTGTCAGGCGTTCTTTGATTTATCGGAAGTGGAGAAACAAGCGTACGTTGGGAGCAGCGCGCTGGACCCGGTTCGCTATGGTACGAGCTTTAATCCCACGGTGGAGAAAGTGTTGTACTGGCGCGATTTTCTTAAGGTGTTTCTGCATCCTGTTCTCCACTCGCCCCGAAAACCGGCCGGCTTCAGGTACGCTGATGCACTGCCACCTCTGCTCTGCCGCACATGCGGACATTGATTTCGTCCGTTTATATTTTGATGCTGGGTGGTGGGGAAGGAGATCTCACCAACTTGCAAGTATGACGCAGGCTTCATTTGGCCGCGCATTAAAAGCCTATTTTTCATATTTAGTCTTGAACCTATAAATTAAATTACAGATTCTTCTAAAATATTCTCTTATCGTAAGTCTCAAATTTTCTATTACCTGTATGCCTCCTTAGTAGAACCCAGGACCAAGGATTTTTGTTGATTCTTATAATTGTACCTCTCACCAATTGAGATTAGAGAGGCCTGCAAGTGAAAGATCATTCAAGATGGGAAACCGGCAATACCTTGGAGTAAGTCACAGATTCACACCCCGATGTGGGCCGGAGATGCAACAGGCCATGTGATAGAGCGGTACGGTAAGACAACCATACGGTAAGACGACTTTAAGTTGCAGATGGCCAGGCCTTAACGGTGGAGGGGGTCAAGTCGTCGTGACAATAAATGTGAAGAATACATAGATAATAATGAAGTCTAAGAAAGGCTTAGATTTTGTTTATAAGCTTTCTAAGATTAATAAATATAAAACTTTTATAAATGATGAAAGGGTCTCTTTGTCATTTGAAAAAAGGTTTTTAATTTGTAAGTAACTGAGGTTGGAAGAAAAACAATATGGTTTCATTTGTTAGAAAATAAAATAAAATAAAAACTACAGGAGTAATGAGAGATTCTTTGAAACATAAGATGGCGTTGGAGAGTTTCCCTAGTTGAGTTGTCATAAGATTCTGCATAATAATACACTTGCGCAAAAGCATAGTTTCAAATTAAGATATTCTCTATTTAAGATTTTACATTACTGTGATGTTTGGTGCAATGAAATGCATTATTGGCTGTATAATTCAGTTCATTTGAAACATTAGTGTGTCTGGGAACTAATGTTTGCCATACAGTTGGCATTGGAATCGGAAATGTGTGTGATCGAGGCAGGGTGACGTGGAGCTTTTTAGAGTCATCCAAAGTCGAACCAGGCTGCAGTCCTCGGAAGGCTGTTTGGTATCCTGTCATGATTTCAATGTCCTTTATTGTTTTTTGGTGCCTTATGAGATCTCATCGTCGACAAACCTTGCGTAGGTTGCTTGAGAAAGTGACACAACTTTCGCCATTTCTAGCATCTTATTCGGCTGAACTGTGTGGTGGCACGTACATAGATGCACAAGGGGAGGAGTTTGGTTGAGAAGTAGATATAAAATCGAGTGAGGGATCACCTCAAATATTATGTCTTAACTCTTTTATAATAAAAATCATTGAAATTAGATGGGACACACAAAAGATCATGATTAAAGTTATTTAAAGGGTCAAAATTATTTTCGAAAAGCGACATGATGTGATGGGACCCCTAGCTATAAAGGTGCGTTCCCAACTATCCTCCCAAAGGAGGTAGGTGTAAAAGACAAGTGAGAAAAAGCAAGTGTTAGATCGCGAGCTTTAGCGGTCGATCGGTTGGGCGTGTCAAAGGAAACAGTTAGAATATAATAAAAAATGACGTAAGTAACACAGGAATGATATAACATTAAGTAAATAAATTTAAAATATATAGATAGATAGCAGATAAAAAAATAGATAATAATAAAAAATAGGATTAAATTAAGCCTTAAAAAATAAATTTTCTAAGTAAATATATGTAAATCCATCTACTTCTATATGACCGATCAGCCAACTAGGAGTTCGATGCGCAGGCATCGAAGTCCGAAACTGTTGGGTGTGGATGCTATCCGAAACTGTTGGGTGTGGATGCTATTGGTCATGTGTGGCGTCCACGACGCCACACGTTTCATATCCACGTGAAAATCATTCACAATATACTTAGTAGATAAGGCCAGCTACCAATGTCCATTTGCCAAATTGCGTTGTCTTCAAATGTTGACAAACGAGGTTGTCACCTATCAAAACAGGTGCTTGCAGCTTATTTCAAAGATTCTGTCCTTTAATAGACCACACAAACCAGATTCATGTGGCCAAGGGAGTTCTCCAGCGGTTAATTTATTAATTGCGAAAATTAAGTACTTCTATTGAATTTATTTCACTAGTGGAATCTTGCCATTTCAACATACCGCACGCGATATTTTAATTTAATTTATGCTAGTCATCCTACTTAATTTATTTCGTCATGACAGGAAAAATGATCTTGACGGAAAATCTTTATGGGCTCCAACGTAAAAAAAAAAAAAATACAGAAATTTTGGATACTCTCACAAATTTTTATTTGCTTTGGCCCATCCAAGATTTTAATCAACTGAATTTTTGGATCAGAAAGATACAGGGAGACAAGTATGATAATTACCTTAAATTTGATGCACTACAATAAATGTCACTTCTAGTGACAAATTGATTTGTTGCTAAAAATCTATTTTTTTTTTATAGTAGCAGCCGCCTTTTTATTTGGTTGCATTAAGAGGACGGCCGAACGGACTTTAAATAACCAAATGCATTTTAATTTTGCTAATGCTGGTTAGCTTTTCTTGTAGTGATAGTGAGTGAAAATGGTAAAAGTTTTGATGGAGTCTGTTACATAAAAATAATAATCTTTATTAATTATTTCTTGTGATTTGGCTTCCTCTGTTGTCACTTTCAATCGAAACTTCCCATGAGACGAATCTAAGATATTCTGCGTCACCGAAATGATCCCAAATGTCCCTTTTATTTTTTATTTTTTATTTTTAATACGGGCAAATTTCACTCCGTCATCTCCTAGCATCAATTGCTTGCAGTGAAAAGGTTACTTTCCACATGCTGCAGGTGTTATCTGTGTTTTAAACTGGGCATATTTTAAAGGCTAACTGCAGTGTTGTAAGTGGACTGAGCTGAATCAGTCCATGAGGATGAGGAGACATTTCATCGATCTGGACTAGCCGAACTCTTGATTTAAGCTTGAAAGGAGAGCATGTTAGTTTGAGCTTCCTTCAGCTTGACCAATCAAGCTTATACTTCGAGTTTAAAATTTAAATATTCTAATTTGAGCTTGTTTTGGAAAAACCCCCAATTTAAGATTGAGCCGGGCCAAGTTGAAATCAATTGATATGTTCATTTAACATATTATGTAATATATTAGGTACAATAACAATCACGTGCTGGAGCTGAGTCAATCAAACTAGCTTAATGAGAGCCTATTACTTCACATGGAGCTTTTTCAGACTTAGAAAACTAGGCTATATAGTGAACTCGCTTGATTTGTCTACAGCTACATACCAACGCTAGGCCCATACCACAGACTTTGTCAGGTAACTGGTCTCACGCCCAGTGCAACTTTCCGACCAAAGTACCCCAGCAATCGTTTATGTATTAACTTGGCCGAGCTGTGTTTGTGGACAGAGAAGCTTCCTTGGAGTACAGCACAAAAGTCAGGGAAGTGGTGAGAGAACTACTCAGAGGGATATGCGAAAGCTTGGGGCTGGAAGGTTGCTACATGGAGAAGGAACTGCAGCTGGAGTCAGGCATACAGCTTCTTGTGACGAATATCTATCCACGCTGCCCGCAGCCAGACCTTGCAATGGGCATGCCCCCACATTCTGATCATGGTCTCATAACTATCCTCACACAGAACGACATCGGTGGGCTACACGTGCAACACGAAGGGAAGTGGTTCAGCGTCGATCCTCTCCCCAACTCTTTCCTGGTGAATATTGGAGATCACATGGAGGTTAGCTTTGATTATCTGTTTTGTTTCTTTTATACATCCATGAGCAGATATCATTTTGCTTCGATCTAAATTCGTGTTACGATCCTTAACAGATATTCAGCAATGGTATATACAAGAGCGTACTGCATCGAGCCATTGTCAACAACAACAGGACAAGGATATCTGTTGGCATTGCGCATGGCCCACCTTTGGATGGGAAAGTTACTCCAGCGCAGCAATTGTTGGAGAACGAAAATTGCTTGCCTGCATACCGTGGGGTAACATACAGAGAGTATTTGCAGTTCCAGCAGAACAAGCAACTCCAAGCAAAGTCTTGCTTGGATCTGGTCCGAACATCAACTGCCTAATGTTGTCTGCAATAATTTGATTTTGATCTTTCAGTAATATACCAATAAATATCTAATGTGTATTACATATGTAAGGTATTATTTGGGTTGTCCCCAAATAGATTTCAATAAGAGTGGTATTACAAAAGGATGATAAAGGGTGTTGAAAAGAATAACTAACTAGGATCAATTAGCGTCATAACTAAAAAGGACAACTCAGAAATGACTCTTTTTAAGAATAGAATAGTGATTTAGAACTTGTCTTGATAGTTATGAGTCAGGTCTTTTTATAGAGATCACAAGGAAACTATTTATGATTGCATGTGTTTAGTTATATGCAATCCTTCCACACAGTTTTTGGATTTATCCATAAAGCTCCGAAGATGCATCCTATTACTCATAAGATTTTGACATGGCGAACTGCCAATTAAGACAAATGTGTCCTGTTTTAGAATTTCCTAACACTAATCTCCCTTAAGGAGATGTAAAGTGTGCTTTAGGATTTTTTTCATCTTACCGGTATATTCTATGAGAAAATCTGTCATGATTTGCCTTTTTATGATCATTCTTGATAGGAATTCAATATCAAATTCATTAAGCTTAAAAGATCACTTGACGAAGCGGCCGAACAGTTCCATCTTTTGCATGAGTTGCTTGATGGTTAATCAATATATACTTGGATTAGGTGTCTTGGAAATATGGTCCTAACCTTCTTGTGGTGATTACTGGGGCGAAAACAATCTTCTCAATTGTGGGCTATCTTGCTTTTGCTCTTCTCGGGACTCTGTTGACATAGTAAATTAGTTTTTAATGCTAACCTTACTCTCTGAATAAAACTACGGCTATTGTCTTGGATCCAATGGCCAGGTAAAGATATAGAGTTTGTCTTGTCTTAGGGGCACTCAACAAAGAGAGAGAAGTGAAGTATGCTTTGAGTTTCTCAAAATTCTTTTGTATCTCCAGGCTAATTTTGAGGTTGCCCAGCTTCATTGTTGCTTTTCTATAGAGGGCTTTGAAAAATAGAAGGCTTTTTTTCGAAGACTTAGACAGGAATCTATTTAATGCCACTAGCTTTGGATGACTTGAATTTTGTCTGAATTTGCCTCGATATCTCTTTGTGATATTAGGAATCCCAGCAAGCTTCCTAATGCAACCCCAAAAGCATACTTTTAAGGATTTAATTTCATTACGTCACTCCTGAGGGTTTGGAATGTCTCTTCTAGATCTAGGATGTGATGAGCCTTAATTTCACTTTTTACTACCATATCATTAACATATGCTTACATATTTCTTCCTAGTTGATTTTTAAACAGTGTTTACTATCCTCTTGTAGGTAGCCCTTGTATTTTTTAACCTGAATGACATCATTTTATAGCAAAAGGTCCCAACGTCGATTATGAATGTTGTCTTTTTTTAGTCCAACTCATACATCTGAATGTAATGATATCTTGAAAATGCATCCATAAAGGTGAGCAATTCGTGTCCTATGGCGAAATCTACTAGTTGATCGATGTTGGGGAGAGGTAGCTATCCTTTGGGTAAGCTTTATTTAATGATGTGAAGTCAATACAAATTTGCCACTTTCCATTTGATTTTTTTACCATGATAACGTTAGCTAGCTACTTCGGATAATATTCTGGTGTAATGAATCCTATTTCTTGCAGCTTATAAACCTCAATTGCAATGGCTTCCTTCTTCTCTTATGAAAATAGTCGCTTCTTCGGCCTTTTTGGTTTATAGTTTCCATTAATAACCAACTTGTGGGAGATGATTGACGGATATAATCTTGGCATATGAGAAGGCTCCCAAGCAAAGACATCGGCGTTTCTTCTTAATAAATTAACTAGTTCTTTCCTTAAAGGGGTGTCCAGGGTGGAGCGAATCATAACTATCTAGTCTACATTGCTGGGGAATAGCAGAATCATATCCAAGGGTTCTACTTGCTCATTTTAGGCTATTTGTTACTCATCCCTGGTATCCATAGTGTTAATCTACATGTTCTTCAATATCTTTCATTTCATGGAGACTTCATAGTATTTTTGGGCTATCTTTTGATCTCCTGTGGCTATGCTGATTCTATTTCTATCAAAAATTTTGATAGCAAGGTAGTATATGGACACTACTGCTCTCATTTTATTAAGGCTAGGGTGCCTTAATATGACATTGTAGGCTGAAGGTACTTTCACGATCAAGAAGTCCAAGGAGGTGGTAGTTTTTTTGGGGTCATCTTCCATTGTAAAGGGAAGCGTGATGATTTCTTGTAAGAATACACCATCTCCAGTGAAGCCCATCAGTTGTCCCTTTGTGGTTCACAGTATTCCTTTGAGAATTTTCATCTTTTCAAGGCAATGATAAAATAAAATGTTTGTGGATGACCCGCTATCCACCATAATTCTTTTTCTCTAAAAATTTGATATTATTGTATATATGATCACAAAATCATTGTGGGGAACGACCATACTATGCATGTCCTCTTTTAAAAAATGATTGGAAAGTTGTACTCCTTTCTTTTTTGCTTAGATGTTTGCCCCACCATATTAATTTGCTTTGAGTATGTTTGCTGCCTTCCATGAGTAATTTCACTTGTTGTGGGACCTCTTGTAATAATATTGATTATCCTAATTGTGGGTTGGTTGGCTTCGGATACTGCATCTTTGCCACTTTCTTCTTATGTCATGGCCTTTTAGGGTTGATTTTCCCTTCTTCCTATTTTTTTCGTGAGTTATTAGCTACAAATTGCTACAATTCCCTCTTCCTTATAAGTTTCTTAATTTCTCATTTCAAGATGAAACAATCTTCTGTATTGTGACCAACATCCTTATGGAATAAGCATTATTTGTTGGGGGTCGAGTGCACTCCTATTTGTGAGTAGGGGCAGATCATAGAGGTATCCTTGTCTTTCGATTTTATGGTTTTGGATTTTATGGTAGACATGGGTTAAGGAACAATTAAAAGGAGTGAGATTAGTTATTCCCCCATCTTTTCTAAATGATTTGTTCCTAACAGATTTGTGGTTTGGCCTTCCAAAAAAGCTTTCATGACACTGCAAGGGGAGCAAGTCCATTTACTTCTAATGTTGAGGTTTTCTTATCGGGTAATCTCTTTTGCTTCTGTGTCTGTTTAAGATTTTGAGAAGTTCTGAATAATTTTTAGGTGGGAATAGTCACAGTTGGTACCTCATATGCATGTTCGCAATCTTGCTTTGGAGTGTTGCTGCAACTATCTTATGATCCAATCCCTCAATGTCCAACATGAGGTGGTTAAATCTGTTAACATCTTCCCAAAGAGACTTGTTCTCTTTTTGTTTGATGGATATTAGTGATGCTATAGTCCTCTTCTACCTTCACTATCCGATGATACATCCTTGGGAATGCTCCTCTAAATCAATGAAAGAATTGATAGACTACGGCTTCAGGGTTTGATACTACGATAATGCCTCCCCTTTGAGTGTTGGTGGGAAAGTTTGACATTTTATGGCATCAAAGACTCCTACCAAGGTCATTTGTCCATCATATCGGGCAAGGTGATCTTCTCGATCCATAGTTCTGCTTGTTGGTTCTATTTAAATGGTGACTTAAGAGGAGGGAGGGGGGGGGGAGGGTGTGAATTGAGTCTTTAAAATTTTTGGCCAGATGATGATTATAGTGCAAAGATAAAGAAAAGATGGATAGCACAAGGCACTTAGACTGGTATTTTTATAGTGGTTCAACCCTTCACTTGGGTTCTTACTTCACTTTTCTGAGTTAGCCTTTTCTGCTAAACTCAAGTTCCACTAACACTTTCTTTGATCAGTAATCTTTTAATCAAACAAATACACTTGGTGGTTTCCAAGCTCATCAACTAACTTTTACAAATTCTAAGCAAGTATCCTACTTGCTTATAATACTCAAAGGCAAGTCCTTGACTTGCAAAAA
>JAYJMB010006410.1:0-11081 GCA_036873735.1 Pouteria campechiana | reverse complement strand
ATTAGTCCCCTTTAGTAGGTAGCTCCAGAGAGAGAAGGGAGGTGGGGGGGGGGGTTGAATTGAGCTTTTAAAAATTATCACCAAATTAAAATAAAGTACTTAAACTAAAAGGAATAGGCCACACAACACATAAATAAGAATATTTTTATAGTAGTTCAGCCTAACCTAATACCTACTCCACTCTTTGAGTCAACTTTCTTTGTTGCACTCCGGTTCCACTAATACCTGTTGGTTTAACAAGCTCACCAACAAATACTGTTAGTTTTTAAGCTCACCAACAAACTTACATAACATTGGTTTCCAAGCTCACTAACAAACTTATACAAATAACAAGTCTCTCTACTTGCTTAAGTAAACAAAAATAAAACTTGTACTGGTTATGCCTCTGCTTAGGCTGATTATATAATGATTGAATGCAATAATCAATAAATGAATAAAGCAATCAAAACTAATAATATCAACTCCAGAAAGTTGAAGATGTTATTAGCTTTGAACACAGATCTGCAATCAGTACATTGGAATTGTGAAATCTTGAAAGAAAACTTGGGTATAAGCAAATGCTCTGTTAATGCCCTTTTCTTATTTGATTGACTTGTATTGCTTTCCTTGAACGGTTTCTCACTTCTCCTTTTATACTAGATTTTAAAATTTGTCTGTTGGAGAAGACGACATTCTTAAATGTGAGCGAATCTTAGAGATTTTTTGACCATTGAAATGTTCTCCTATCTTTATACTATCTGGAATAAGTATGTCCAGAATGGGAGAAGAACGCTTCACTTGAAACTAGCACTACTAGACCTTGTTCGTAGTTTTGCACTATCCAAAATAACTCCAAACTAAGAGAAAGCCCCATGCAAATGATTTGGACTGGCTTTGTCTGAAATACTCCATTCCGTCTTAAATAAAATCTTAGATAGACTGAAGCAACGAGAAACACTTAGCCATGTGTCCAAGCTTTAGCTTCATCCAAAATTAGTTTGACATTATCCAAAATAAAAATTTTGCAATGTCTAATTGGCTCCGCTTTGTCCAAGTGGTTCCGCTACATCTAGAATGGTTCCGTAGTGCCTGAAGCGTTGTTTGCATCCTAACTTGGGCATTTGGTCTTGTTTACTTCTGCATCATGCTTCAACACTCTTGAAGCATGTCCGAAGCTATTCTTTGAAGCTTGTTTAATGCCGAACATATCCTTCGACTGTAGATATGACCTTGGGTGCTTGGATCTTACATCTAAAACTTTTCAAACATTATTCCAAACATTGAGCTTCTGTCTACAGCTTTCATCTTTTGACACTTTGAACTTTTTCATGTCCAGAGTTTTGTTCCTTACGATTTTAATCTTCTAAGTTTAGTGTCATTCTTTTTCTTGAGTACTTACATTTTCTTCCTTAATAAACAAAATATGGATCTTTGTCTTTGATATAGTCTTGAATGTGTTGTCCTCTTTACTGAAGTTATTTCCCTGATATTTGTATACTTATTACTACACACTTGGGAAAAACAATCAGTAACTAACCATTCACTCACATAATTTTGCTCATCATCAAAACTTAGCTAATTAATTACATCATCATTGAAATCAAAGTAAGGAAATGAGGTTTGGTTCAACATGCTCAACTTGTTGATCTGGCATATTATTAATGTTAGTCCCATGTAGTAGATGACTCAAGAGGGGAGAGGTGAATTGAGCATATAAAAATTATGGCCAAATAAAAATTAACATACTAAGCAGAAATAATATTGTAATGCACATTTGATTTTCATGGTTATTCGCGCTATTATGATGTCGACTTTATATACAGATTCTGCTTTCCTTAGCTATTCCTTTTCAAGCAAGTTATTATGTGTGTGTGTGATGATGTATGTGATAATATTATACTAAGTAATCAAGTAGGCAATACATAATAATTTTTATAGTGGTTTGGGAGCACAGTCCTTACATCCACTCTTCAAAAAGCACACACTCATTGTACCTTGGGTTTCACTATATTCCATATAATGAGAATACACTAGTGCTCCAAATAATCTTCTAGATTCTAGCTCTAGATTGCATAAATAGTGTTTTCAATACTCTTCTAGATTCCAGCTCTAGGGGGCATAAACATAATGCTCCCAACACTCTTCTAGTTTTTACAAGCTCACTAAGAAACTCACTAGTTTTGAAGATCGCTAGAAAACTTGTTGGTTTTCTCGAGCTCACCAATAACTCATACAATATAATTTTCTTAAGCTCACTACAAACTCATATAGTTAATTTATAACACTCATTTTGCATATTACTTTATCTCTTATACCAGGCTGATTTGTACAGAATTTGAGCACATATATAATGATTATTCATTGAAGCACATTAGATATTGATACTCCAGAAATATGATTAAGATAGATCTTTATGACTCATTATCTATCAATGTAATGGAGATTGATTATCTAGGGGGAAACGTTATCTAATTGAGAGAGGTTACTCATTTAAGCTCTATTCTTATTTTTCTCTCGGCTTCCTCAACCTTCTTCATTGATAATGTACTACCTTTATTATGATTCAAAAATTTTTGTCTATTGGAGGTAGTTACTTTCTTTGAATGTTGAAAACTATTCTAAGTTTTCTCCCATTGAAAAATCGTCCTTCTTGATAAACTTGTTGTAGCTGGAAAGCCTGCAGCACCATCCTTGAAGAAGATGCTTTTTCAATTTTGGTAAACACTAAATAAAGACTTTTCTGCATGATCGACTCTTTCATTATTTTGGAAAGATGCCAATTAAGCCTAGAGGAATGTAGCCTCTGAGAGTTGCAATTTTTATTAGACTAAAAACTGCTTTTCTTTAAATTTCTTTCCTTCTTTAGCTAAGCTCAATTTGTCCAATGTTTAATAGGATCTAATTTGAATAAAAGTTCGACCGGATAGTGTAGCTAGTAATGTCTAATATAAGTAGCTTTTACCTATCATGAAAGGTCATAGAGATTCAGCCATAGTTTGTCTGAGAACTTTGTCTGATCAAGTCCTAATTTGTCTCTTCTAATTATTAGACAAATTGACTCTGAGTAGATCCATATGATAGACAACTTTGTCTTTGTAAATTTGCCTAAGATCATTATAACATTTTTACTTCATCTTCTAGTTTGTCTATTGTAAGTGACAGACGTATTGGAAAGGCATAGACGAAGTTCTACTCTTTACTATTCATCAGATGAAGTTATTTTCACCAGACGAAGTTTCTTTCATCAAATGAAGTAGCTTTGTTTGTAAGTTTGTCTATTATAAGTAACAAATGACTCTTGTTGGCATGGACAAGGCTTTTTCATAGCAGACAAATTGACTTTGTCTGTAGAGAGTTGCAGACGACTCTGCAAGGCTCAAACAAGGTTCTTCAACTAGTTTGTTTGTTGGTTTGTCATAAGTAATAGATGAATTGATGAACCACAGACAAATCTTTTTTTCAATAGTTTTTCTATTGGTTTGTCTATTACAAGTAACATACGAATCATATAGATGCATAGACAAATCATTTCTTCAGTGGTTCATCTGATGGTTTGTCTGTTGTAAGTGGCAAATAACTTGCAGGTGAAGACAAAAGACAAAGTTATTCATCTATGGCTGCTGTGCTACTTCTACTTCATCTTCTATATCTTCTATGGAGGATCGTAGACAAGTTCCTTTATCTTTTTCAGTTTTAGATAGACTTTATATGAGAAATAAATGATTGAGTAATTCGATTCCATTTTTGGCTCTTCATTTGTCTGAGTTCAGTTCTGTTTCATCCTTGCTTTCGCAAACTGAATTCGTGTTTGTGTTACAGACATATGTTGAGTATGCAGTTTATCTGACTTATCTGTGGAACGATTTATCTGAATCTGTCTAAGGCAAATGCTATCGGATATTGACTTTATTTGTGGGAGATTTATTCAACCACTCATTGAGGCTTGAACATCATAGCTACAGTTGTTCTTTGTGGCTTCTTTTCAAAGTTTCAGTGTTATTCTTTCTGAGAATTCTTGTCTTCTTTCGGTCAGTGGATTTTGTTTACTGATGCATTATCTATATACATTGTCTACCGTATTTGAGTTATTTTCCTATACATCATTTATATCTGTCTCTACAATACTGAGGAACACAACTATTAGTATCACAAGTGTTCACTCATATGTTGTTGCTCATCATCAAAACCTAACTATTTGTCATATATACTATTTGGTTCAATAATTAATTGCAGCTTCTCCATGATGATCTTTCTGTACATCTCCACTATTTTCAGCATGCACCATGGGTGGAGGAGTTGGATCCATATCAACAAAGCATTCTTTAGTAATCTTTGGTTTTTCTATCCTCTTAAAGTCTTGAATGGTTTTATTTTTAAAAAATACTACATCTTTATTTCTAATGACTTTCTTGTTAGCCAGAACCCACAACTTGTAACCAAATTTATTATATGCATAACCTAAGAAGATACATTGCTTATTCTTGCTATCAAGCTCGGATCTTTCATATCTAGGAACATGAACAAAAGCCCTGTAGTAAAATACCTATAAATTCTCATAAGAATCATCTTTCCCTCTACAAACCTTTTCTAGTAGCTCATAATTTAAAGAAGTTGAAGGAGAAAGGTTGAATAGATCTACTACAATTCTCATTGTCTCATCCCAAAAAGACTTTGGCAATTTTGTATGAGATAGCATACACCAGATTCTCTTATAAATTATTTTGTTCATTCTTTCTACTACTATATTTTATTGAAGTATTTTAGGAACTATCTTTTCAATCTTGATATCATATTCCCTATAGTATCTTTTGAATGGACCTCTATACTCACCATTATTCTATGCATGAACACATTTCAATTGCCTTTCAATTTTTCTTTCAACTCTAGCATAGAATTGCTCAAATTTAGCTAACACCTCATTTCTAGATTTCAAAGCATAAGACCATACCCTTTTAAAATGATCATCAACAAAAGTAATAAAATATACAACACCACTAAGAGTTATATCACTTATAAAGCAAATATTAGTATGAACCAAGTCAAGAATGTCATTTCTTCTATACTCAAGAGATCTATGAAATGAAAGACTATGCTGTTTTCTAGCTAAACAATCAATGTACAGTTTCAATGGCATATCTTTAGGCAAAAGTTGTTTTTTAGCAAGAGTCTGAAGTCCCTTCTCATTCATATGACCAAGTCTTTTATGTCATAGCTCTGAGGAAGATTTATGCTCAATTATATTCACTTCTCCTTTAGTTAACTTTGCATAAGTTATATAAAGTGTGTCTTTCTTCTTCCCTTTAGCTAAAATAAGAAAAGCTTTTGTCAATTTCCATCTATCACCACCAAAGTAATGGTGATACCCATTATTGTCCAATTGTCCTACAAAGATCATATTAAAATGTAATGATGGAACATGCTTGAGATTTTTCAAAATATTATCAATACTATTAATTTTGCATTTATCATCATTTATCTTCCTTACATAGCTAAAACTATTACTAGCATAAGACAAGAAGAACTCTTTACATAGAGTAAGATATGAAAAAGCAACAAAATCAATTATCCATGCAGACACTTCATTGGCTAAATAATTAATATCACAAGCAATAACTATGTCATCTTCAAGAATAATTATTGCCTTCTCTTTATCTTTATTTTTCTTTTTTCTATATTCTTCTTATCATCTTAATCTCCTATAAGCTTTCTACATTATCTAATGATATGTCTTAGCTTACCACCATACTTATACTTTATTCCACTTTTAGACTTTGATTTTCCTTTAACTTGTCATGGTTCCCTTTAGACTTATCATTGCCATTGTTATTCTAGTGAGTATATCTATTATGACTTCTCCCATACTTTTTTGTAATAAGCACCTCTAAATAGGAAGATGTGCCTTGCTCCTTCTTTATGCCTTTTCATTGAACATGCTATCTTTTACATGTTCATAGCCATGACATCTGTTAGGAATAGAAAATACTAAGAGATATTACCATGGTTTCCCAACTATTTGACAAAAAACTCAATAAAAATAATATCTACATTTAGTCATTAAAAGTAATTTTTTCATATTGGATAATTCATTTAATACTTTCGTAAGTTATTAAGATGTTCTATGACATTCTGTCAATCTTTGTACTTTATATTTACAAGCTTCCTTATTAGAAAATCTCTATTTTGTACTCACTTGCATTTATATAGACCTTTTAATTTTTTCCAAAGCTTGTAAACACCAACTTCCTTTGCAATATTATTAAAAATTATTTGATCAACCTGTTATCTAATATGCCTAACAGCTTTTCTATTTAGCAAATCCTAGGCATCTTTAGTTTTATTTACTAGTTTCATTCCTTTCAATTTAATGTGTTAATAAACCTTTTTATAATATAAAATATCTTTTATTCTTGTTTTTCATATGAAATAATTTGGCGTTGTGAGTTTGAGCATTGAAAATGAAGTTTCTTCCATTTAATTGTTATAAAAAATCTTTGAACAATGAATTAAGGCTATGATACCACTTTTAAAAATAAATTATCCCTCTTTGTATATTTCAAACAGGCAATCACAAATTTCAATAAACATAAATGAATTACTCAATTTAACACGAGAACAAAAGATGTGTTATTGATACACTAATACAACGTACAGGTGATGCGCATAGTTGATGAATTAACTGACTTTAACCTATACATCGTTTTGTATTCAAATAAACTTGTGGAGATTTCTAACGGCAATGTATCAAAATGAACCTTTTTGCATAAAGATTTCCATGGTAATATTATCACTAAATCATTTTCCAAAATGTAACCAAAGAAGATTCGCTGGTTCGCTGCCTCTAATTGACCCACGCCTACAGTCCATGCTAAGATTAAGTGCATGTCAAAATAACGAAAAATCTCATTTGGCCACTTTGAATTTTAAAATTCGCCTTCTTGTCATCATTATCATCATCAATGTAGGGGTGCAACTCGGTTAGGTTCACATGTGGTCCAAGGTTTACCAAGTCCTATTTCAAATTAGAAAATCTCTATCCAAATCAAATCATAATCTATTTCCTAAAAATTTAATTAAATCAAAATAAATTTATAAAATATAAATTAAATTTGGGTTGAAAACAGATGGACAATTTGAGTTAATAATGCAGGTAGGCAATTTGAATCAACGAGCCTTATATTTGTGTTATAATTTTAAATAAAATTAATAATTATTATTCTAATTAATATATTTTTTATATGAATAATTAATTATAAAAATATTAACAAATGTTAATTATTCATATGATATTATAAATAATCATCTAAAACATTAGTTATTGAACATAATCTAAGTCAAAATGAAAGATATAATTAAAGAATTAAAATTGCATAATCCATTCAAAAATACAAGTCAACGTAAAAGGTATAATCCATTTAATTGTCATTTTTATACATTCAACGTTATTATGTGATATAATTTATTTTATTATTTATGTTACAGGCTATCTAAAATTAATTAAATTATTTAGCTTAGTTAAAATTTTTGTTTATTTAGATTAGAATAATTCAGTCCGGATTTCAGGTTATTTGGTTTGGGTTTTTCGTAACTAAAACGAAACCATATTGGAACTTGGTTTTGGTTGAACCCACATTACACTACCAAAACCCAAAAAGGTTGACCAAAATCATTTAAAATTCGAGTTGTTTAGGTTTGTTCTGGTTAACCCAAATGGAGTTGTACTCCTAATCAAATGAGATAATATTGTAAAATATACAGCACTGTATCGAGGATTGCATATGATATATGGCTGATGTGGCTTAAAAGCGCATAGCAGAATGTGTTCGAAAGGGACAAATTTAGAATCGCAATATCGAGTTGAATTCTGAAGGAAGCTGGGCGTGCTCTACGTTTCTAATCAGCTATGTATCAATCAATCATTGTATCAAGCGAATATCCATCGCTGTAACGCGTACTACAGATCGCTCGGCGAATGGGCAATATGATCACTTGCACGGAGCGAGTGATGAATTGCGGCATTGCGGGATGCTGGACGGTTCCTTGATGGACCGTGAGATGATTCCAAGGCAGGATTATTGATGCGGGTTGCATCATGAATGCGGGACGCATCGTGGACGCTTGATGCAGATCAAGGGATCGTGGCATAGGAGCGTGGGTACGTATTACCAATTCATTTCCATGCGGTCGGCTTGCGTGGCGATGGGAGCTTGCTGGGAGCTTATGTAACTCTGGTTGTTTCATTTGCAAAAATCCTCACTTGGCTAGAGATTGTCCAAAGAGGAAGGAACGAGTTTCATCCATTGTCACTGAGGATCAAGGGGAGGAAGCACCTAGGGTGAATCCCATTCAGTTACTGAATGCAATCACCCATGAGAAGCCAAGATCAAATGGGTTACTGTACGTGCAAGTGATGCTCAATTGACACAAGGTACGGGCTATGGTAGACACAAGTGCCACTCATACTTTCATTTCAGATAAGTGCATTGCACGTTTTGGGTTGACTTTGGAAAAAAGGCAGTAAGATCAAGGCTATGAACTCAGAAGCAAGATCGATAGCTGGTGTTGCAAGTGAGGTAGCTCTAACAGTGGGGAAGTGGCAAGGGACGTGTAATTTGATGGTAGTTCCCTTGGACGACTTTGAGGTAATTCTTGGTCTTGACTTTTTGACAAGTGCTCAAGTCTTTATTACTCCTCATCTCAGCGGGTTATTCATAGTAGACGGATCTAGCCCTTGTTTTGTAAACACCTCAGTTAAGCAAAGTAGTGTGGAGATGTTATTCGCATTACAGGTGAAAGATGGGTTAAGGAAAGGTGAGACAACTTTTCTTGCTACTCTTTTCGAAGAGAAATAGATGGTTGTTGGGGAAATTCCTGAGTTGGTGTAGGATGTGCTAGTGGAATATGAAGATATCATGCCACCACAGTTGTCTAAAGGATTACCACCAAGACGGCACACCGACCATGTGATCAAGCTTATGCCTGGAGCTCGACCTCCTTCTAAGGCCTCATATTGAATGGCACCATCAGAATTGTAGGAACTCAGAAAGCAATTGAACGAGTTGTTGGATGTGGGATTCATCCAACCTTCAAAGGCACCCTATGGAGCCCCAGTCCTATTTCAGAAGAAACGGGATGGTTCGATGCTGCTATGTGTTGATTATCGCACTCTCAATAGGGTAACGGTAAAGAACAAGTATCCTGTTCCTTTAGTTGCTGACTTGTTTGACAGGTTAGCCAAGGCGACTTCACCAAATTGGATCTTCGATCTGGTTACTATCAAGTACGGATTGCAAAGGGAGATGAGCCAAAGACTGCGATGGTTACTCGGTATGAATCCTTTGAATACCTTGTAATGCCTTTTGGTTTATCTAATGCTCCCGCTACTTTTTGTAACTTAATGAATGATGTATTACGTCCATACCTTGATTTGTTTGTCGTAGTGTATTTGGATGATATTGTTGTGTATAGTAACAATCTTGAGGAACATGTTGTTCACCTCAAGTTAGTACTAGAGAAATTAAGGGAGCATAATTTATATATAAAGAGGGAGAAATGTAGCTTTGCTCAAAAGGAGATCATGTTCCTTGGGTATTGCATAGCTGAGGGGAGGGTGTACATGGATAAGGACAAAATCCAAGCTATGGTAGATTAGCCTGTACCGACCAAAGTGAGTGAACTGAGGTCATTTTTGGGTCTGGCCAATTACTATAGGAAGTTTGTGGAGGGCTACTCCAAAAAAGCTGCTAGTCTGACAGATTCGCTGAAGAAGAATCAATTGTGGAATTGGTCCAAAGATTGTCAAAGTGCCTTTGGCAAGCTCAAAACGGCATTGGCGATTGAACCTGTTCTGAAGTTGCCAGAATTTAACAAGCCGTTTATGGTCTATACGGATGCGTCCGACAAAGCGATAGGAGGCATTTTGATGTAGAGTGGGCATCCAATTGCATATGAAAGCCAAAAGCTAAATGAGATAGAACAAAGGTACTCGGTTCACGAGAAGGAGATGACAGCAGTGGTGCATTGTCTTTGGGTTTGGAGACACTATTTGCTTGGTGGTAAGTTTGTGGTCTACATTGATAATGTAGCCACAAGCTACTTCGTAACCCAGAAAAAATTATCTCCAAAACAGGCTCGATGGCAAGAATTCTTGGCAGAATTTGACTTCAACCTGGAGTATAAGCCAGGTAAAACTAATGTTGTTGCTGATGCTTTGAGTCGCAGGATAGATGAACCACATGTCACAGCATTGGTTCAAGTTGCAGGTGATTTGTTGGAACAAATCAAGAGTGAAAGCCAGAATGATCCAGTAACAAGGAGGCTCTTGGTTCAAGTTGCAGGTGATTTGTTGGAACAAATAAAGAGTGAAAGCCAGAATGACCCAGTAACAAGGAGGCTCTTGGTTCAAGTTAAGGAAGGCACTGTATGCAGGTTTTGACAAGAAGATGGAGTTATTTATGCCAATGGGGGACGAGTCTATGTACCTAACAGTGGCAGACTTCAGATAAAGCTACTGAAGGAGACTCATGATACTCAATGGGTGGTTCATCCAGGACAAGACGGAATGGAGCAAGACGGCGGGTCTATTGAAGCCATTGCCAGTTCTAGAGAGGCTTTAGATGAGTCTATTCATGAATTTCATCATCGGGTTACCAAACGTGAAGGGGTTTGCTTCAATTTTGGTGGTCGTAGATAGATTCTCCAAATATGGTATGTTCATTCCAGCCCCTCATGCATGCACGGCCGAAGTAGCTGCACATCTCTTTTTCAAGAATGTGGTGAAATTGTGGGGACTTCCTTTGGACATTGTGAGTGACAGGGACTTACGATTCACGGGGCGGTTTTGGACCACTTTATTTCAATTATTGGGCACTCAGCTTAACTTCTCTACTAGTAATCATCCGCAGACTGATGGTCAGACAGAGCGGGTAAATGCAATTCTCGAAGAATACTTGCGGCACTATGTTACAACAAATCAGAGCAACTGGGTGGACTTATTGGACGCGGCGCAATTTTGCTACAACCTGCACCAGTCCTCATCCACAGGGGTGAGTCCATTCGAGTTGGCCACAGGGCAGCAACCATTGACACCAAATGAGGTGTCAAAG
>JAYJMB010006409.1:0-11083 GCA_036873735.1 Pouteria campechiana | reverse complement strand
TATCAACCCGGCAAAAGTTACCAAAACTTTACAATAGCAAAAATTTGCATTTGTAAAATTTTTCAGGGCCTTACATTTTAATACACCCATATTGATTATATTTATGTGGGAAGAAAATTTTGAAGATAATTTGTGTTTTCAGCACAAGTGCATGAGAGCATAAAGCTATATATGAAATAGGTGTTACTTATATCCATTTTTTGGCATAGATAGAGGATGATTTAGAAAAATTATTTAGAATAAAAGTTATATCTCTTTAAATTACCTTCATAGTTCATTAAGAATCATGTGATTTGGATATCTAATGAGAAATTTAGAGCTAAAATACTACATTTGTTTCTAGAGCTTCACATTGTGTTGGAACAAAAGGCATCACTTTAAGGCTAAACTACTCATAATGGAGACTAAATAAGAAAACATTATCAACAAAAAAGTTGTATTTCTTGAAATTATATTTCTAACGCATTAAGAATCACATAATTTGGACATCATATGAAGACATTATGGCTGAAATACCAAAACTGCTTCTGGAGGGGAGCAGGTTGGGCGCGGAGGCACCGGTGTAGAACATGGAGGGTAGGGCAAAGCCAAAATCTAGGGTTGTGGCACCGATGATGTAGTAAATTAATGGTTTGGGTTTTTTGAGATGTTTTATTATTATTATTATTTCATTTTTTCTTCTTCCCTTACACCCTAGCCATGAAACCCAACCCTTTGGACATAGATTTCTTACCATTTCAGCTAGGAAATTTCCTTACTAAGATGTATAACCCTTGACCTAGTATCAAAGACCATGTTTCATTAGTTTGGATGGTGGAAGAAGATGAAAATTCAAGTTTGTTGTATTCCATTTTGGGTTCTTATAGGATTGGAACTAAATCCTTGTTCTATAGTGGAAGACATGCACGAAGGCAATGGTAAGTTGGTTTTTCCCAATTAGATTTGCATTTTCTGCTTGGTTAGGGTTTTTCATAATTCATGAATAGTGATTTTTGGGGGGAAATGGTGGAATTATTGTAAGATTTATGGGGTAAATACTTAATTCATTGATTATGGTATTGTGGGACTTGTTTGAAAGGGAGAAATATGATTTTTGGACTATAGAGGGTGAAAAGGGGCTTTGGGGTATAAAGTGTCTAAATATCTAATTGATTGAATTAAGGGCTTAAAGGCTTAATTAACTTGTGATTGAGGTTAATTACCTATTAGTTAACGTGTATAATTATTACATGTTACTGAGAATGGAATTCCTTTGAGACCTTTATTGAAACATTGTGACTTAAGCGATTATTGTAAAGTGTTTGATGAAAGGCTAATTGAGTAGTAAACTATGTGAAAAAGGGTTTGATTAGAACCCTAAGACCTTAATGCACTGTAGTGAGAGTTTAGTGTAATTCATTGTTAATGAAGTTATTAGGGTGCTAAGAGTGCTGAAAATGAATTGTATGATAGTAAGAATGCAAGTAAAGTAGTTGTATTATTTTTGAAATTAATAGTTAAACTATGCATAGCATATGTCTAATGAAATGTTATTTAAATTGAATTTGGATACTTGATATATATAGGGTAAATTATGGATGAGAAGTTATGGATTTTGTGGAGTTATGGAACTCAAGAAGTTGTGAGATGATACGCCAATAAGGTAAGTAGGCTTTTTTTTTATTGAATTTATGAATGGATTGGGATAGTAGTTATCTCATTGTTTGTATCTAGGTATGTATAACTAGATGTGGATATGAGATATCCTGAAAAATTGAGTTTTGATGTATGAATGATTAAACATAATTTAATTCCATAATCGTTCATGTAATTTCAGATGTACAAATGGATGGATTTATAGGGATAAAGAGTATCCCTTGACTTGAAATGATTGATGTTTCTTTTATGATATAAACCTTGGAATTGGGGATAGGAAGTATCCCGTATCATCCTGTATGATAATACTTATTCATGTGTATGGATGTTGTAACAACTCACCTAGGGGCCTATGCATTTTGACTATCTTTTATTTTGTAAAAGAGTTCTATTGAAAATTTGATAGAGTCTCCCTTGAAAGATAAGGGTTTGTTTACCTGTACAACATTCTATATTTCATTCTTACATCACTTCACTATCATAATTAACACAATGAACGCCCACCCTGCCCAAAATCATAAGGTAAGTCACATTATAATGGCAAGGCACAACCAGACCTATAAGAAAAATGTATAGGTATAATCTACATAATGACATGCTAATATAACTATATTAAACATACCTAATACACCTTAAAAATTGAAAACTTTCTAATTACAAATTTATACACATTAGATGTCATATCTACATATGAATTCCAAATTCTAATTCATCCATATATCATAGAGGTTATCCCCCTACTCTCAGCCATGACTGCAAACCCCTAGTTAGGCTCCATCATTTGGCCTATCAATTGAAAATGGCGATAAAATGGCATGAGTCTGGGCAAACTCAATAAGTAAGCAAAGCAGAAAACTATAAGAAAATAATCAAAGGGAAAAGCATGCTCAAATATATATACTCAATCCAAGCAATGTATAAATCCATCGTATGCTAAATTTCATGACAATGCAACATGTACCCATGCCCACAATACACATGTCTTCGTTTCTAGTACCTAACTCATCCAAATCAAAAATACTTTCCAAATACATCAATTGAGTCATACTCATAACTAAGACTCATGTACAATGACGTCATTATGATATCCTCATCAAGACATACACTTTATCAATACATCATTATTAGGACTTACTAAAGATAAAGAAATCATTCTCCCTCTCTTTGATGTGCAGATGGTCCATCCCTGTATCCCCGGCTAGAAGCCTGCCAAGTCCACCTCTTGCAATGACGAGAATTCACCACTGGCGCGAAGTCCCAGGAGTGCCCCACCCTCGCCGCTCCACAGAGATCACAATAGGTTCACCAATACCAATTCAAGTGTATCAAACTCATAACTATAATTCAACATGACCTAATATCATGCCAAGCCAATCTCAACATATCACTATCATAGGCCATCAAGGCCAACTTCTAGCCACACAAGCTCCATATGCCACATGGGCAACTAATCAGCCACACAGACAATCATGCCACATGGGCCTCATATGTTGGAATGCCTACAATGTCGACCTTAGAGAAGATGATTTTGGGTTTCTTAATAAGCTCTGGTCGAGGTATTGCTGCAATGGTTGATTTTCATTAATATAAAAAGAACATTATTAATGTTGAGCAAAGACCAACAATTTGTCCTGACCATTGCTTGTCTTCTATTTATGATAGAAGAAGTATCTGTCCAGTTGTTCATAAGACAATGTTCCTTTGTCTTCTGGTTTATCTTTCATAAGTAGCAGACAAATCATCCCTTCCAGTGCCAGTAGACTAATCATCCTTTCCAGTGCTTTGTCTTGTCGTTTGTCTGTTGAATATTAGAAGCACGATTATCTTGTTTCTGCAGTACTTCATCTGTTGGGTTGTCTGTTGTAAGTAACAGATGAAGTGTTGGAGCACCGATGGATTTTCTTCATAGCTTCATTTGTTGGATTATCTGCTGAGTTTTTCTTTGAATAGACAACTTTATTGCTTCACCAAATGAACTTTTTCACTCTGCCATATGATTCTTATTTCTCCACTTTGTTTGTTGATAGCAAACAATCATTGGCTCAACTGTGATAGATGAAGTCTCGCATCTACCATGCAATCCTTACTTTCTCTACTTTGTCTGTTAACAGCAGACGACCATTAGCTCACTTACAAAGTCTTTGCTAAGCCATACGATCCTTTCATTGCTCCTTTGGAAGATCTTCACTCCATCTATTCTCATCAGATGACCATTAGCTTATCTGTGGCTTGCTTATAATAGATGAAGTCTGTTGTATGCATACTATTTTGCATCTGTCAGATATAATCTTCCACTTTGATAAACGAATGGAAACAACCAAATCCTTTTCATTTGTGCTTTGTCTATAGTAACACTTTGTCTTTTTCTTCTTTACTCTCCTAAGCCTTGATGCCATCGAATATGATTTCTGTGCTTATTTTTCTCAAGACCTACAACTTGATTCTGCATACTAAAATCTTCACAATAACCATTAGTACATAATATTTAATCAAGTTTTGTTTATCATTGATACCATACATTTATATCAACAAAAAATTCTGCAAAGCAATTCATGAGTGCCAGCGTTGTGGCGCTTGATTTGGCATCATGGAGCCAAATTTTGCTTGTTGCCAAATAGTGTTTTCAAATGGGTTGGGCATCGCAGCGCCGGGTTTGCTACCCACTTTCTTACTTCTTTTGCTTTCACTCTTTCTTCCATCTTTAAGTTGTACATTTTTTCCTTGATTTGGCTCCATTTCTCCTTCATCCATGGCACCTATAAAAACATATAGAAACAAATAAATAACTTATAAATTCTCAAGGATTAACAAATAAATAAGCTTGTTCAATACTAGATGTAAGTAAATATAATTCACTTATCAATTGATAGTTATGTTCCCTAGTATTGCAATGATAGGTATAAAATATTTTCAGGGAAATAACTTCTGTCAAGTGGATAGCAAAAACGTAGATTATATTAGAGACAAAGATCCACAATAATATATCTATAAAGGAAGAAAACTTAAGTGCTCAAAAGAGAAAGAATGACACTTAAACTTTGAAAATAATTTTAATGAGACAAGACATTACTAAGTTCACAAAGAACAAAGCCAATACATAAATAAATTTAGTATGTCTGAAAAGCATCAACTAAAGGCATCTGATCGAAGTCTGGAACTTTTAAAATATTTCAGATGTAATGACCCAGCATTCAAAGCCAATTTTTTAATTGAAGGATATGTCTACCGTCAATCAAGCTCAAAAATACTTCAAACCCATTTTAGGACACTGCCAAAGCCAATCAAACTAATGTCCAAGTTTGGATAGAAGAAATGCTAAGGAAAACGCTTTAGACAAACTTCATGCCATTTCAAACAAAGCAGCTTATTTTCGAACACTGCAAAATCATGTTTGGAACAATTTGGATACAAATGGAATACAACACAGTTCGAACAAAGAGAAGTAGAGTTTTAAACATAAAAGCAAGTTCGTACATTATGAGACTAGTTATGAACACAAAAGCAAGTTTGGACACCAAACACAGAAGTAACCTCGGACATAGCTAGTTTATTTTTAGACATAGCAATGCCTTTTCAAACATAGCATAATGAAGTTTATTATAGGCAAAACGTTTCACTCAGTCCGAAATTATAAGTTCAGACATTGCCGAAAAGCATTTGGATATTAAGAAACAGGGAGAACTTTCAATGGGCAAAAAATATTGACGATTTGTTCACATTTAATGATTGTCATCTTCTCCAACGAGTAAATTTTAAAATCAAGTATAAAAGGAGAAGTAAGAGACCGTTCAAGGTTAGCAATTCAAGTCAATTAAATAAGAAAAGAGAACTAACAGATAATTCACATACATTCAAGTTTTTCTTCCAAGATTTCACAACTCCATTGTGCTGATTGCGAATATACAATCAAAGATTAAACATCTTCAACGTCTTAGAGTTTGATTTCATCAAGCTTTTAATTGCTTATTCATCTAATGATTCCGCATTTATCTTTTGTACAAACCAACCTAACCAGAGGCATATTCCTGTATAAGCTTTCTTTTTATTTTTTTAGTTTAGGAAGTAGTGAGACTTGCTGACCATATAAGTTTGTTGGTCAGCTTGGAAATCAATATTGTATAAGCTCCTTAGTTAGCTTGTAAACCAACAAGTTCATTGGTAATCTTGGAAACTAATAGGTTGTAAGAGTTTGTTGGTGAGCTCGGGAAAACCAACAGTTAATGGAACCTGAGTGTAGAAAGGAAGGATGATTCAAAGAGTGAGTAGGAACAAGCTTGGGCTAAACCACTATAAAAAAATCCTTGTTTGCGTGCTACATGATCTATTCTATTTATTTACAGAATAATATTTCATTTTAGCTTGAAATTTTCAAAAACATAATTCACTTACCCTCTTAGGCTACCATTTGAAAGGGACCAACAATCACATCCCAATAAACTCGAAAGAAAACAATTTCGAAGGCATGGTAGTAATACAACCTATAAAACAAGAGAGAAGAACAAAAAAAAATCAAGAGAATGAACATTCATGTGCAATTCATTTATGATCTCTTATTTTGTGAATCCTTATTCTTTTCTTTGTTAGTCAAACCCAAGGCCCCATTACAAGCTTAACAAAGACCAATTAATCTAAGTCGACAGAGTTATGTACATTAATAGAGAGGAATTATGAAAAGAAAGCATATGGAGTGCTTTATGAAGATCATTAGAATCACTAGTTTGTATATTGTCAATTTAAAAGCATGCATGTAGCATGAGATTGACAAAGCACACACCCATTCTCACTTCATGAAGGGATTGATGAAGCATAAGTTTCATGAGATTACTTGGCAAGTGTCTTGAATGATTTCTAATTTATGTGTACATGAGTAATTTATCAAGCATACTTTTGATTATTTCAAAGAGATTATCCTAACTGTTTCATGAGTTATGGTTACTATTGTGCTCAAGGACAATCAAAAGCTAAGTTTGGGGGTATTTAATAAGCTAATTATTTATCATATTTTATTACCTAAATTCACATTTTTTGATCCTGAATTGACATCATTTAATTGGTTTATAATTGCATTTGATTAAATATTGCACTTAATGAAGTTAGTTTGTGTTTCAGGCATCAAAATATATCAAAACGGAGCTGTATATGACAAAAATGTCACTTGAAGGAACTTATGGCATAGATAAAGGCTAATTTATAGAAAGTTTCAACATGAAAGTTGTAGCTCTTTGAGTCATCTTTCCAACACATCAAGAATCACATGATTTCTATTGCAGAAGAGAAAGTTTTAGCCAAAATATCAAAATTGATCCTAAAAGTTCCAAAGTCTTTTTGAAGTAATTTAGAAGTTTAGAAGTTTCTTTTAGAAGCAGTTCTAAAGTTTTGAAGTTTTCCAAAGGCACATTTAGAGGAAGAATTCAAGCTTTAGATTCATGTTCTGAAGTTCTAAAGTTTTTCAGAGGCACGTTTAGAGGAAGAATTCAAGCTTCATAGTCATGTTCAGAGGTTCTAAAATTTTTCAGAGGCACATTAGAGGAATAATTCAAGCTTTAGAGTCATGCAAGCTACTCTGAAGTTATGCACATGATCAAGCTTTAGAAGATACTTTAGAGTTTTCAAGCATCATTTGAAATCAAAGTGTGAATGAAGTGTGCATTGTCTGAAATCAAATCACACAAAATTATGTATTACAAGCACTTTCAGAAGGTCTAACATGCAATTCAGAGTGGTTTCAGAGGAATGAAATTGTCGATAGCATCTGGGCACCACAGCTCCCACAATGTTATTTCGAAGAGGATCGTGGGTGCTATAGCGCCGAGGCCGTGCAATTGCCAAATTTATTTTTAGAAATCCATTTTTAATGCGTAATTTGTGTGATAAGCTCATATTTTACCATGTTTTAATATCCAAATTCACATATTTGGATCCTCAATTAACATGCTTTTACTTTTCTGTAATCATATTTGATTAAATATTGCACTTAATGGAGTTACTTTATATTTCAGGCATCAAAACATGTCAAAAAGAAGTTGAATATGATAAAGACATTACTTGTATCCAATTTTCTTCATAGATTGATGATTTGGAAAACGTGTTCAACATAAAAATTGTATCCCTTAGAATTATCTTTCTAATGCACCCATATTCACATGATTTTAACATTGTATGAGAAATTTATGGTCAAAATACTGAAACTATTCCTTGTGAGAATTTTGGGTAGCATTTATGCGCCGTAACACCCACTCGCTAGAAGTTTTGACAAAAATTGGGCATCGCAGTGCCCAAGTGAGCATCGGAGTGCCCAATAATAGGGTATCTTATTTAATAACGCAATTCTGTATTGCCCAGTAGGTGCAAAATTGCACTATTTAATGACCCTAAATTGTATTATTTAAAGAGATTCAAAGGTGAGAAAGGGAGTTTTAGTTCTTTTATTGAAGGAGTTCAAGATTAGAAGCATTGTGGTGCAAATCTTAGAGAAAGATCAACATTCAATCAAGGTTTTATTATTCTTCCTTTAATATTTAGATCATGTTTAGAATACTTGGAATTATTTTTGATATTATTATGATTAGCTAAACTCCTCTTATATGGATATTATAGTGTAATTAATTAGTTATATTATTGAGAACTTTTATTGTTTTATTTGTGATATTTTGTTCTAAATGCTTTCAATTTACTGGCCATCTATTGAAAGATTTTACATTTGGGATTTGATGCTTGGGAGAGTGTAATGCCCTGCCCACCCAAGGCCGTTACTCCATTTTATACCATAAATCTACATGATCATAACATGATTTTCCCACTTCTAGGGTGGGTTGCTTTGATATGTTTTTTCTAGTTGACCAAATTTCTATAGAAAATTGGACAGAGTCTCCCTTAAAAACAAGGTTGTCCACCTAAGTATAAACATTCATCATATATTATGATGCATTTCTCCATTATAATTTATACAAGAAAGAAATTATACATTCCAATATTTTTCCAGTCATCCACACAATATCCTTTTAACTCCATAGACTCCCCGAGGACCGCAGTTGCATCATGATGACAATGAATCCACCTCACCACTATACAATTTCAATTCCAAATATACCATACACTCACACTACAATATTACATCGATATGGCTATAAATTACAATTATACATTATGAGAAATAAATTAATTACAATTACAATATACATAAGATGGGAATTTCCCAATTACCGTTCAAAAAAATACAAATTCAACTATTATACTTTCTTAACAATATTGCTTCTTCTGGACTTGACCTATTAACTAAAAAAAATAAAACAAGGGTGAGTCTATATAGACTCCATAAGTAGACAGCGTGGCAATCAATAATTTAACAAAAATCAACAAAATCTCATCCATCCAAGTAAATAGGGATCCATAAGGTATCCCATACACCAATCAAAATAGATGCATTTTCAAACTTAATGCAACATCTCAACATGTCACAACATGAAGAATATAACATTAATTGCATATTCTAAAGTAAATTATACGCTTTGGGATAATCACTTATCCCAAATCACACATATACATAACATATATGCATATATTACAATTTATATTCATGGGATAACTATGATCCCTTAATTCAGACATCCATACACTAGAATAACAATAGCAATTATAAGCAAGGAATATCTTCTATCCCCTCCCAAACTATACATTAACATAAAATATCACAATGTTGTACTATATAACAATCAAAGACATGCCCACATCATAGCATTTTATGATTTTTACTAATCCTAATTCTCATACATATTCACATTGCATGTAATAAGAAATTGAATATTTACAATCTCATCTAAGTCACATACATAATTATCAATCACATATAAGCGCATTATCAAATCACTCAGGGGATAATCATTATCCCCACCCAATCACACAAGCAAACATGCACAACCTACTTACCTCAGAATAATCCACTTAATAATCCATATTTCTTCAAACTTGACTTATCGCCCCCATGCCAGAAAATCTTATACATATCACATGAATCTCATATCTTATTTACATATATATACATAAACAACTTTCATTAATATAATGAAATATAATAATCAGATTTTTCAACCTAATGCATCTCATTGCATTTTATAAAATTTTATTTTTGCACTACTATCATCCACACACTCCCCTTAGAGAGGCACACAAATTAGAACACTATCCTTTTACTCATCAGAGTGCAGGTCCATCCTAGCACTTCCAGCTAGGAGTTTGCCAGGCCCACACAGCCATATTGTTGTATCCAGTGGCACCCCGCCCTCATCGCCTCACGAGAGTACTAGTTCTCTATAAACATGCCTAGACAAGCTACTCAGGACAATCATAGTAATCAGGCCATCCAGGCCAATAGCAACGCTCGATCATGTCAACTGCCCACACAATCGCCCATTGGCCAATCAGGCCACTCCTCGCCATATGGCGAACACAGGTTGGCCCCACAGCCATCATAAAATATATATGAGCCATATTGGCTCTGCGCCAACCAGGGGCCAAAATCAGAATTTACCGGCACTCCTGGGGCCATAAAATACATATACATATTTTTTAAACAATATAATTCTTATTTCCTAGATTATAAATATCCAATTGACCTGAAATTTTTTTGTAGATTACCAATAATATGAAAAATATTCAATCCCAATTTCAAGTTAAAATAATATAAATTGAGCAATTTAAAATTAAAATATGAAATTATAAATACAAAATATTATATGGAATTATACATCTCCTTTTCCCCTAAAAATTTTTACGTCAATTACACATAATATAATAGAATTTTTAAAAATTTGTAGTTTAAAATTAGTCAAAATTAGAATATTAAAAGTAAAACAAAATTTTAAAAAGAATGGGACGCTATCAGCATCTCATTTTTACGGTATTTAATGTTCAGATTTGTTTAAGGGGTCAAATGATGAAATTTGTTCATGAAATTTGATATACTAGTATTCTATTATATCTATTTTAACTATATTTTTTTTATAAAATAACATCACTAAATTGGTTTTTAATAAACCTCAAGAGGGGTACTTGGTAAGGTGTTCTGTTAGTGCACTATTCATCCAAATTCCATTTGCTTTTTCCTATTATTTTCAATGTAAATTATACATGCTAATTCAAGACATTAAACATGATTAAAACAAGTAAATAAATCTCATTTAAATCATCATATGACATGTGATACTGCAGTAATATTCAATGCCTAAAAATTAGAATTTACATTGTCTAAATAAAATCAAATTTGAAACACCTGCTTACCTCACTTGTCTTATAATTTCCACTGTCAATTAATCTTGAGAGACAGCCATTAATCAGCCCTCAATCACCTTCCACCATTTCATCCCTATATAGCTAGGAATTTAAATTTAATTCAGCAACTACCCCATTTAATATTCTGTTTATTGCACACTAGCTGTCCATTTAAATTCAT
>JAYJMB010006408.1:0-11083 GCA_036873735.1 Pouteria campechiana | reverse complement strand
GAGTTAGATGTGACTATGTTATTAAGAGTATGTGTGAGTAGTTACATGAATTGACTCTTGGTTATTTGAGGGGATTAAATACATGAGTGGTATATGAAGTGAGATTGTCTATTGAGCACAAGAGTATATTAAGAAAATGTTGAATTTGAAAAAGGAGTCATTTATGATCAATTTTGACATAGATAATGGAATAATTTGAAAATATAATCAACATAAGAGTTGTATATAATGAAATTATCTTTCTAAATAATAAAAATCATATGCTTTTGATATCATATGAGAAATTTATGATCAATGTACCAAAATTGCTCTATATGGGTAAAAAGTACAAAAATTACAAAATTGGGTCACTTTATTAAAAATTTTGACATAGATTGGGACTAATACAACAAAATGAGTCTAGGGCAAAGCACAACCTACCCATAGCCCAAAACCTGCTTCGCCCCCACGATGACAATATTATAATCTATATCCATAACATACACATTTTCCACTATTATGACATGCCAATATATTAAAAATATACATCATTTATAATTTAATATAATTATATAAATTCACATTATACAAATATACAATGAGATTCAATCCTAATATTACATTATACCATCAAACATGTCTTCTATTTTAACTCACTCATCCTAACCCATAGTTGGGATTCTTTACCTGGCCTATTGACTAAAAAATAAAATAAGAAGGCATAAGTCCAGGCAAATCAGTGAGTCAACACAGTTAAAATATCATAATTAATCTAAATCATATGTTCTCAACCAGAACAAGAATAAATGTGAGACAATCATTATTATCTCCAACATCACATTATATGAAGCGCGTCAACTGATACACATAAGTGAATTTCTACCATTCCCATTCAATCAAACATTCACATGCTATCATACTTATCAGTTCGTGAACAGTATCAGGGCATTCTTCACTCCTTTCATTTAGACATCCATATACAAGAATAAAACTAATATTCATAAAACATGACTATTCTTTATCTCAAACAATCACATGTACATGTCATGGTTCAATAACAAATTATCCCAATTTAAGGGATACACACTATCCCTAACAAACCAGACAACATCAATCTTAAACAAACATGAGATATTCACTATTCCCAAGTAAAACATACATGCTTGGATGCAACCAAATGGGCTAATCCCTTGGCACTTAATTAGAAAATGGGGCCTACTTCAAGGAAGAATACTTCCATAAACATTCAATTCAACCCTCAATTCAATTGCTTGAGCTCCACATCATTGTCTCATAATTCCTACAAATATAACAATTCATTTGTAATACTAATGTCAACCCAACATAATTAATAACTAATTATGCCCCAACTGAAATTGCTTTATCAACTTCATTAGTACCTTAGGGTTGGAATCAAACCCTTTCACAAAAGTAATTTCTCATTAAGCCTTTTTATCAATCACTCCTTATACATGGGGTAGTCATTAAATCTCGACAATAGGTTCTAAGTTTCCTGTATGCTCATCAATACACAATCATAATCCAACATACTCAACATTTAAGTAATATTAATAACATGTTAATTAAGCACTAAATTCATTGAATCCGCTAACATTTCAACAATCATGCCTAAAACATCTTCTCATTGAAATATTTTAACAAATATACTGAATACTCTTTAGATGATGATCTCTCAATAAGGTACATCAAAGATTCTTCATTTCCTTCAACATGCCTCTTGTATACTGCATGATTAACATGTAAACAATCAAAAAATAGTCAATTAAGTTCTTAATTTCATGATTCAGCTATTTAAACATGTTATGCACAAGATCCTTTTTCAACCCTAGTTAGGTTTTAGTCCAAAAATCTAATTTCATTGGTCCAATTCATCCCCAACTAGTTCCCTAACAAAGCAATTTCTCATTTAAGCATTTATCCCATGGTTTCCATAGCCATTCTCATTATTTTCCTTTCAAACCACTATTTATGAAACCCTAACTAACATGAATCATCGTATTTTATATCCAATCAAATCGCAAATCCTGATTAAGCAAGAATTACTCATGTTTCCTCATGTTTTCAACAATAAAACCCTATCATCTTCCATAAAAGCTACTATTCACAAATGGGTTGAAACCCTAGTAAGGCCAAAAATATTAAATTGAACGGAAGCAAAGGGGCTTACCTTCAGTCCATGTGTGGCTCCCTCTCTAGCACACGAATCCAGCTTCAAATTTGCAAGAACCCACCATGAATCTTAGAAAAATCAAATTTCCATCCTTTATCATCTTCCAAACAACTTGAACTTGAGTGTAATGGCAAGAATCATGGGTTTTGACATGTAAATCTAGCTTTTCCCCCACTAAATTCATGCAAAACTTTTTCAAATGGGGTTTAGGCATAGGAAGAAAATGGAATGGGATAGGGGAAGAAACGGAATGGGCTTGGTTAAAAAAACTCAAGCCACCTTTTTATAACACCGATCGGCGTCGTGGCCTCGGATTTTCACACCGCAGTGCCAGTTTCTGCTGCCCACTGCCCCCGCTTCATCATCGACTGACATCGCGGCCTCCATTTTGGCACCATGGTGCCAACTCGACTGGATATTCTTCCTGTTGCTTTTCTAAAGTGGCGCCGCAATGCCAGATTTGGGGCTGCGGCCAAACTTAGCTGCCCTCCAAATGTCCTTCTCAAAACAACATTGTAGCTCTATATTTCTACGTTGCAACCTCAATTGTTACTGCCCTATTTCCTTTTGTATATTCTTTATATTAACTTTCATCACAAAAAAATTACAATTCCTTTCATACTTAGTAATTCATGTATAAATTTTTCCCAAATGATGATTTACAAAAATTTTCAATTATTACCTCACTTTTTAACACCCCAAGGGTTACAGGTTGCAACCGCTATGTTATCTCTAACAGGAGTGTAGTATTAAGCTCCAGGGGTTCTCGCAATTCACATGGCCTATTTACCTATATTATTAATTTTGAAATGGAGAATAGTGATGGATTTTATCTAAGTATGAGAATGTCAAGCCCATTATGTGTGAGTGGAAACGAGCACCCATGAGGGACTTGCCTTTGAATGTTGGTAACCGCTTGCAAGTCCCCACGACTCACACACGTCCACATCGCAAGTGGGAAAATCCCATTAATTATAAAAGGGACATTCAAGTTTTGGGGTTCTTGCTTAGTAAAAGAATCTTTCATTTTTCCTTTCGAATTTAGAAACATTTAGACTGTGTGAATTCTGTAATTTCTGTGTTGCGATTTCACATATGACCCACGAGAGCTTGAGAAGCGATTGTATTCTTGGGGATATTAACTTCCACATAGGGTACGCATTTAAGTTATTTTGTTTACAATAAGTTTATTCCTTTAATACACATTCAATTCCGCTTGAGCATCATTTTTTTAAATGAAATCCATAATGCATTCTATGCATCTAGCCAACAACCTTGAACAGACCTCAACAGACATGTTGGTAACGTTCAAAACTAATTTATCCTAAAGTTTATGCAATGATCAAAGGTCAAATCCATTCCATTTTAAAGCTAAGATGAAGAAAACAATTTAAACATCCGTTCCATACAAAAATTTTGACAATTACATGAAGGACGCTGATTTTGAAAAACTTAAAATCATTTTGAACCTTTGTCAATCTTTTCACATAATTTTAGATATTCTATGCATATTTTTTATTATTTCAAATGGTATGGCCCATTTTAAGTTTTCAATTAGCGTAAGTTTCTAATATTAGCTGAATAAGTGGTCCTACATCCCAAAACAACTATTTTCACTAAGTTTAGTCAAATGTAATTTAGAAATGGGAAATTAGTTGTTGCCTGATAGGATCCCACCATTTTTGGTGACACAGATGAAATAATAATGGGACTCAAAGTCAGAATACATATCATCCAACTAATTAATTAAAATATGTTCAAATGATCTGTGTACCAACAGATGCAGATCAATGGGCTGGAATGGACTAAAATACTAATTTTGGACGGTGGCAAACTTTTATTACTAGTAGGCGTCTTTGCCGTCCAAATTATTATGGATGGCACGTAGTGGAACCTTTTTGGGCACATGAATGTTCATGAGTTACTGCGTTATGTGTTTCTACACATTAGTGGGACACGCATTCTTCAGACCGCCTTGTTGGCTGTTTCATTAATTCAAGCCCATGGCATGATTTTATCCCTCTGTAAAATTTATTGATGTATTCATCTTAATTACCTCATCGGTCCGTCACTTACGAATGAACGGTGTAGAGGTAATGATTTGATATAATTCATACTAATTAATTCAAGCGGAAAAGTTCCAAAAAATGGAAGGGAATTAACCTGACTTCCCACCACTTTTCCTTGTTCCCAAAAATACCCTCAAAAGGAATGAAAAGTTTAACATTCAAGGGTGCAAATTTTCCGAAGAAGACAAGATACTTTTATACAAGAAAATGAAAATACAAACCGATTGATCGAGAATGAAAATTATAAATCATTCGAATAACTCTCGCTGTTCAACTGACACGTGCGTGCGACTTAAATAGTAAACAATGCTTGTAATCCCGTCCGTCCTGCTGCAGGTGGCATGGGTGGGTGTTCTGCTCAGCGGCAATAAAAATAAAATGGCGCACCCAAATTGCGATTAAGTTGCTTTCAAGTTAAACTGTCGTCGCTTTTGGGGGATTTCCTCATTTACAAAAGTCACTGAAAGGTGGCTATTCCCTGGAATTGTTTATTGTTTGAATTAGGTTTCCACAAAAATGCGCCACTTGATCGATCCTTTAAAAACGTTATTTTGTCATAGAATATTCAATTATATATACACACGCAGCCACGCAGATACTTTATATTGAATTAAAGGATTGTGCAATTTATGGAAAAGCCTTGATGTGTTTCCTTCAATCAAAGCCGTTCAAATGTTATAAGGTATTAGAATCCGTACCGCGGATGATTGATTGGACCAAAGTTTAACAAACCGAAAGTAATAACCAACATACCTATTTATGTATTTTTTTCTAATCAAATGTAAAAGCTGAATCATTAAATTAAATGATTTGAATTCAGCGGGAGAGTACTCCAGCAGCTACCCGCATGAATCAAATAAGTTTAACTCGTCCATCATATCTATGAAATTACTCTGAATAAAACATTAGGTTTGTAGATTCCAATCCATGAAGCTCAGGGCCCGTTGGGCCGCGCTTTGGTGTAGCGTAAAAGGGCTTCCGTGTGCTTCATCACGCTTCTCGTTGAACTGGTGGGTTTATGGCAAAAATCCAAATGAAGCTTCTCACCACCGGAAAATCCCGATAACAGCGTTTGAGCAGACGCCCCAGCTTTGGTGCTTTTGCTGGGGCGGCTTATGCGTTACGATGAAAAAGACCAACAAATCCATGGACCGCCCCAGCATTTTATCTCTCTGCCAAAAAAATATGGATCATCTCCTTGATGATCCATGTGGCAAAGTGTGATTGGTGTAGGTGTGTCTATATATATACATATATATATGAAAAACGATTCAACATAGCCGGTTACACTGAAAATTTCAGTGTAGTTGACGTAGTCATCGTTCGATTGTGCAGGCATAATCTAAGGTGTCCATCGGATGCTGCGAGTGAGGGAGGGAGGTAGTGGGAGACTTTTGACTCCAACTCTAAAAAAAAGAAAACACACATGTACGAGTTGATAGCAACCGCTTCCCATCTTCCTTAGTCACACCTGTCATACCCACTTCTCATCTTCCCTAACCAGATGAGCAACAAAAATCCATCTCCTTCTTCCTGCCTTCCCCAACCATGTAAAGGAATTGCTAGAAAATGAGCACGAGAAAAGCGACCCAAATCTACTCTTGTTCGATGCAGTTTTCCTTTACCGAAATTGCCCACGAAAGTTTCAGATCATGACACATATATGTTACATGCTCGAGCCCAAATGCTGTCGTTCACGCCTAAAGATTCAACTCGCAAGGTTTAGAATCCGTCGTGATGCAGACTAAGTTTGAAGCCATCCGTTATGGTAGGCTAGCATTTTTCTGAAGATTGTCGTGGCATAACACATGGTATACCAATCTGTGAGACATCGCTTTCCTACATGAGAGAGTCCATAATAAAAGAATCCTCAAGACACATTTGTCATCCGCAGTGGTTCATGTTATATAATCAACCCAAAAAGATAAGGAAAATTCTTCATTTGTATCGTTATAGAATTATAGTTGGTTGCGTAGGGAAATCCTTCTATAAAAGCCTTCCGCTCTCAGATTCTGCCTCTCATTTCTCCCATTTTCTCCAACTCTCGCTCACTCCTCTCTTGGTCATGTCGAAGAACATCCTAGTCATGGGCAGAGCTAGATACATCGGTAGCCACACCATTCTGCAGCTGCTACTCGGATGATTCAAGGCAATCATCGTCGATAATCTCGACAATTCCTCGGAGATCTGAATAAAAAAGTCATCGAGTTCGTAAAGGATTCTGGGAAGAATTTGACCTTCCATTAGGTGAGAAAGGACTTTCGGACATGGCGTTTCACTCTCGGACATAACAGACCATGACATTGCAAGCTAAACAATCCAACCAAGTCTAAAATATTAACTCCAAACATGAAGATCATAAACTCAAACATGGTTATTCAACTCCAGACATGACGATTTATGCTCAGAAGGTATCACTTTGAGGCCATACAACTCCTAATGGAGGCTGATTCAAGAAAAATGATCAATATTAAAGTTCTAGACCTTGAAATTATCTATCCAACAAACTAAAAATTATGTAATTCCATATTTAGATGAGAAAGGTATGATTAAAATACTGCATCTATCTCAAGAGCTTCACATATTTAAAACCATGTTCGAATTAGAAGGTGTCACTTTAAGGCCATATGACTCACTATGGAGGATGATTCAGGAAAAATGATCAACATGAAAGTTATATCCCTTGAAATTATATATCCAAAAAGATAAAAATTATATAATTCTAAGTTTAAATGGGAAAGTTATGATTAAAATACTGTAACTATTTCCAGAGCTTCACATATCCAAAACCATGTCTGAATTAGAAGATGTCACTTTGAGGCGATACAACTCATGATGGAGGATGATTCAAGAAAAATAATCAACATGAAAGTTATAGAACTTGAACGTATCTATCCAACAAGATAAAAATCATATAATTCTAAGTACAGATGAGAAAGTTATGATTAAAATACTATAACTATCTCTAGAGCTTCATATATCCAAAACCATGTCTGAATCAGAAGGCATCACTTTGAGGCAATACAAATCATAATGTAGGATGATTCAAGAAACATAATTAACATGAAAGTTGTATCCCTTGAAATTATCTATCCAACATGGTAAAATTCATATAATTCCATATTCAGATGAGAAAGTTATAATTAAAATACTGCAACTATCTCCAAAGCTTCACATATCCAAAACCATGTCCAAATTAGAAGGTTAACTTTGTGGCCATATGACTCATGATGGAGGATGATTCAAGAAAAATGATCAACATGAAAGTTATAGCCCTTAAATTTATCTATCGAATAAGATAAAAATCATATAATTTCAATTTTAGATAAGAATATTATGATTAAAATGCTGCAACTATCTCTAGCATTGGCCTAGGCAACCCACCATCTATGTCCCATGTCCCACTATCCACATCCTAAGTCTCACTGTCCATGTCCTAAGTCCCACCATCCATGTCTCATGTCCCACTGTCCATGTCTCATATCCCATTGTCCACATCCCATATCCCACCATCCATTTCCCATGTCCCACTGTTCACGTCCCATGTCCCACCATCCACGTCCCATGTCCCACCATCCATGTCCTAAGTCCCGCTATCCGTGTCCCATATCCCACCTTCCACGTCCCATGTCCCATTGTCAATGTCTCATGTCCCACCGTCCATGTCCCATGTCCCACCGTCCATGTTCCAAGTCCCACTATCCATGTCCCATGTTCCACTATCCATGTCCAATGTCCCACCATCTATGTCCCAAGTCCCATTGTCTATGTCCCATTTCCCACTGTCCATGTCCCAAGTTTCACTGTCCATGTCCCATGTCCCACATCCATGTCTAGAATGGCATGAAGTCAGTCCTTTTAGGCAACTAACTATTTCTTGACTTAATAGTAATATTTTCAATGTATTCCATTAATGAATTTTTCATATGCAATTTTTATGACCAAATTTACAGAGAGTTATGTAAATGGAGTAGTGTTTGCCGCATGCTTCTTATAAAAGCAAAAAAATCGATACATACACCAAAATAACTACCAAAAATACATGGTGTATCTATATGCTCCTTCATCTATATCTTTATGCTCTGACAACTATTTGCCTTTATACTTGTTATTTTACAAGTAGATTTATTTACTTTTTCTAGTTTAGGAACATAAAAATTAAAATGAGTTGACTAGTTATTAGTAAGATTAAATTTTCACAAAATATAAATTTTCAAGCTCATTCGATTATAATTTGTTATACCTATCTATATGTACCTAATTAGGCTCATTTATTTATGTAATTAATGTATATATGTAGAAAAAATTCTTAAAGCATGTCGCACGGTTAATCATAAAGCTCTAGAGATAATTGTAGTATTTTAATTGTAAATTTCTCATCCAAATTTAGAATTAGATGATTTTTAGCTTGTTGCATAGATACTTTCAAGGGCTATAACTTTCATGTTTATCATTTTCCTAAGTCGGCCTCCATCATGAGTCATATGGCCTCAAAGTGACACCTTCTAATTTGGACATGGTTTTGGATATGTGAAGCTCTGAAGATAGTTACAGTATTTTAATCATAAATTTCTCATCCAAAATTGGAATTACATAATTTTTAACTTTTTGGATAGATAATTTCAAGGGATATAACTTTAATGTTGATCATTTTTCCTGAATCGGCCTCCATCATGATTCGTATGGCTTCAAAGTGACACCTTCTAATTCAAACATGGTTTTGGATATGTGAAGCTCTAAAGATAGTTGCAGTCTTTTAATCATAACTTTCTCCTCCGAACTTGAAATTATAAATTTTTTTTTGGATATATAATTTCAAGTTATATAAATTTTATTTTCATTATTTTTCCTGAATCGACCTCTCTCATGAGTCGTATTGCCTCAAAGTGACGCCTTCTGATTCTGACATGGTTTTGGATATGTGAAGCTTTGGAGATAGTTGTAGTATTTTAATCATAACATTCTCATTCAAACTTAGAATTACATGATTTTTAGCTTATTGGATATATAATTTCAAGGTCTATAACTTTCATGTTGATTATTTTCCTAAATCATCCTCCATCATGAGTCATATGGCCTTAAAGCAATGCCTTTTGATTCAGACATGGTTTTGGATATGTGAAGCTCTAGAGATAGTTGCAGTATTTTAATCATAACTTTCTCATCTAAACTTGAAATTACATAATTTTTATCTTTTTGGATATATAATTACAATTTTTATAACTTATATGTTGTCATTTTTCCTTAATCATCCTCTATCATGATTCGTACACCCTAAAAGTGATGCCTTCTGATTCAGACATGGTTTTGGATATGTAAAGCTCGGAAGATAGTTGTAGTATTTTAATAATAAAATTCTTATATGAACTTAGAATTATATAATTTTTATCTTGTTAGATAGATAATTTCAAGATTTATAATTTTTATATTGATTATTTTTTCTGAATCATCCTCCATCATGAGTCATGTGGCCTCAAAGTGACACCTTCTGATTTAGACATGGTTTTGGATATGTGAAGCTCTGGAGATAGTTATAGTATTTTAATCATAAATTTCTCATATAAACATAGAATTACATGATTTTTATTTTGTAGGATAGATAATTTTAAGGGTTATAACTTTCGTGTTGATCCATTTTCTTAAATCAGCCTCCATCATGAGTCGTATGGCCTCAAAGTGACACCTTTTGAGCATGAATCGTCATGTCCAGAGTTGAATAGCTATGTCTAAGTTTATGATCCTCTTGTCTGGAGTTAATATTTTGGACTTGGTTGGAATATTTAGCTTGCAACGTCACATTCTGTTATCATTGAGATTGAAACGCCATATCCAAAAGTCCTCTCTCACCTAGTGGAAGGTCAGATTCTTCCCAGAGTCCTCTATGAGCTCAATGACTTTTTTTACTGCATCTCTGAGGAATTGTTGAGATTGTTGACGATGATTGCCTTGAATCAACCGAGTAGCAGTTGCAGAACAGTTTGGCTACCAATGTATATGGCTCTACCCATGACTAGGATGTTCTTCGATATGACCAAGAGAGGAGTGAGTGAGAGTTGCAGAGAATGGGAGAAATGAGAGGCGAAATCCGAGAGTGAAAGGCTTTTATAGACGGATTTCCCTACACAACCAATTGTAGTTCTGTAATGATACAAATGAAGAATTTTCCCCATCTTTTTAGGTTGATTGTGCAATGTGAATTGCTGTAGATGATAGATGTTTCCTGAGAATTCTTTTATTATGGACTCTCTCATGTAGGGAAAGTGATATCCCACAGATTGGTATGCCATGTGTTATGCCACGACAATCTCCAGAAAAATGTTGGCCTACTGTAACGGATGGCTTCAAACTCTGTTTGCATTAAGATGAATTTTGAACCTTGTAGGTCGAATCTTTAGGCACGGATGGTTGCATTTGGGCTTGGGCATGTCATGTATTTGCATCATGATCTGAAAATTTTGTGGGTAATTTTCAGTAAAGGACAACCGGATCGAACAAGTGTAGGTTTGAGTTGCTTTTCTCATGCTCATTTTTTAGCAATTCCTTTGCATGGTTGGGGAAGACAGGACGAAGAAGATGGGTTTCTGTCGCCCATCTGGTTGGGGAAGATGAGAAGTAGGTGTGACGGGTGTGACTAAGTGAGATGGGAAGCGGTTGCTGTCAGCTCGTATATGCGTGTTTTCCTTTTCGTGGAGTTGGAGTCAAAAGTCTCCCACTACCTCCCTCCCTCACTCGTAGTGCCCCATGGATGACCCAGATTACACCTACATAATTAAACAGTGACTATGCCAGCTACATTGAAATTTTCAGTGTAGTTGACTACACTGGATCATTTTCCAATATATAT
>JAYJMB010006407.1:0-11083 GCA_036873735.1 Pouteria campechiana | reverse complement strand
TGGGATTGACCCTTGCATAAGCACACTAGACTATACATCGACCGTGCACTTGCGAGGTATTAAATTTGAGCCATCAGTGAGCATAATATAAAGTAATAGTAAAATAGCGACATGTTCATAATCATATGATTAATGTATCATAATCCATGTAGGTAATCCATATCACAATAGTTTCATTCTGGCACAACACACAATCCATACAAAAACAATGATATTCTAGCACAACACACTTTAATGTCATATTCTAACTAATCTCTCAATTGTGCCTTTCAAGCACTTCACTTCTAAGTCACTCTGAACTCCTCACATCTATATTATCATATCTATGTGTAACACCTATGGTGTTTGAAAAGTGAAGATGGGTAGAGTTTACTCGATGAATTTGATAAATTCATTATTTTGAGTTATACATAAATTAATGAGAAGAAAAAGAACTGAAATGGTAAATTTGGGAAAAAGCCTAGTTATGATCAATATGAATGGCCTATAATGGTCATCATATATATTGTAATGTGTGCAGAATATTGGATTAAGCATTGGATGCGATTTGAAATGAACATAGTACTCCCAACACTCATCTAGTTTTCAACTCTAGGGTGCTTAAACATAGTGCTCTGGGCACTCGACTGGATTCCAGCTCCAAGGGGTATAAACATAGTGCTCCCAACGCTCTTCTAGATTCTAGCTCCAAGGGACCTAAATATAATGCTCCCAGTACTCATCTGGATTCTAGCCCCGGGACCATAACTTTGGTTTTATGAGCTAACCAGAAACTCTACCTTTGTAGATATTTTGTGTACATTGATATGCCTCTGTCTAGGCTGATGAGTAGACACAGTTAAAGCATAAATATAAATGATAAAACAATAAGCACATTACAGTGAATTCAAACTCCCTTGAGATAATGTTAATGTAGCCATGAAGTTTGTTAATCTTGGCAGCACTTGGAGTGAAAACACTTAGAGGACTTGAATGGGTTTCTTATTGTTTGGCTATCCTTTATCATATATAACCCTCAAGCTCCTTGCTTCTTAATAAACTTTAGGAAGACTTGATTCTTGAAAAGTTCCTTGTAGCATGAAAGACCTTCCCTGGAAGAAGTAGGTCTTGAATGGTTAAAAAGTTAAAGCTCTTGAATGATATTTGAAGGTTTAAACTCTTAGCCTAGGGTTGCAAAGATTTGTGAAAGGTTTCAAGCTCAAACCCCTTGCTTCTTCAACCTTGAATTGTCCCTTAGCTTTCCTTTAAATAGAAATTCAAAAACTTGACCAATGGAAGGAGTGGGAAGAATTTTTGAGGCCTACAACATTCAAATTTTTGAACATTGAAAGTTGGCAGGTGGTTGTGTAAAGGAATTGTCTACCAGGCAATATGGTAGGCAGCTGCTCTACGCGACTATGGTATCCACATCCACCTTGTTGTCCACTCTCAGGTGGCTGATCCAAGCACCTATGTGCCAGGCGCTTTCTCTAGATGAAGTTCTTTATCACAGACACATTCTATGGACAAATTACTTTGTCTGTAGATGGCAAGTGATATCCTTAAGCGGCTGTAGTCCTACACTCAACAATTTTGCATTTTGCCACTTGTGAAACTTGGACATTATTCATTATAAATCAACATACATTTATTCATATATAATTTTCATAAGTTTTCAAGCATGGATAAATCATTTAAGCATAATTTCTTTTTCAGGTAAAGAATATCTCTATGAAGCACACTTATCAAAATATGTTTATACATACATGATTTTCTCAAGTTGTAGGGCATAGATAAATGCTTCAATCATATATCATATTTTCAATAAAAAAACTCAAGATGATAACTTCATGAAACACATAACATATCTATAATCCAAGATATGATAAACAAAGTTAATGCACTATGGATCATAATGAATTCTTTGTTTTCTAAACAATTTATGTAATATGCTTGTATATAATATATCGCAATAGCGATTATTCATGCCAAGCATATTTTTCTTCATTTTAGGCTTCCTAGACTAAAACCATCATTAATAGAAATCAAGTCAAAAATAAGTTTTATTGTAATCAAAATCATATACAATAAACCTTCCTTTTGTTCTTATTATCTTTGTGTATGTGTGTTTCCACTACATTCTATTTCCTACACTTGCACATCCCATTTGTTTTGTCCATCTAACTTAAATTCTTGCTTTTTCATACAACCTATGTTTTGTGGTCAATAGTTTGGATATCATACAAATCTAGCAAACATTGATTTTCATTCCTTCTACCAAGTACTACAACTGAGTTTGACTCATATAACATTGAACAACTTTAAGATTCAAACACAACCTTGTAACCATTATCACAGAGTTGACTCATACTAAGTAGGTTATTTTTTAATCCCTTTATAAGCAATACATTTGAAGTAGTAGTAGAGTGTGGTCGAATGACCTTATCAATCCCAAGCATGCTACCTTTTCCATTGTCCCTGAAGGTCACTGTTCTGCCACTTTTAGCTTTAAGCTAAGTGAACAGCTCCCTCTACCCTATTGTGTGCCTTGAACAACCACTATCAATGTACTATGTGTTGTTTCTTGTGGCTCTCAAGCACACTTACATAGACAAGGTTAAGCTTTAATTTTTTGCACCCATTTAGAAATGGGTCTAGGCGAGTTAGTAACAAAAAATTTTGGTACCCATTACTTCTTGGGTGCTACTAATCTTTCAGAAGATACATGTGCTGCATTTACAATATATGCATCAACTTTAAGTACCCAAATTAGGTTATGTTTGGGTCCTTGTTTTCTTCCATAATCATGATTCTTTTTTTCTGAATTTGTCCACCCTTTTTCTTTGGTTTTATTTTCAACAAGTAGGATGTTAAGGTCTTTCTAAGGGTATTATTTTTTGCCTTGACTTGCTCAAGGTCTTTGTTGGTATTTTGGTTAACCTTGAGCTTGGTATTTTCTTTTCTCAATTTGGAGCACTCAATGGTCATTTTACCAAGCTCTTTTTGGCCTCTTTATGCTTGGCCTTTAATGCCTTGAAGTCAAAATATAATTCTTCTTAAACTTCTTCAAGGTCAAGAGTTTCAGGCTAAGAGTTTACCTCATCTTCATGTATGACCATGAAGCTTATGCCTATGTAATGGTCCTCCTAATTTCTTCCTTTTGGAGTGAGTGTGATGATTTGTGCTTCATGTTCTTCCTCATCCTCACTCGAGCTCTCTTACATCATGTTCTCCAGCATTTTCCAAGCAGCCATTACCTTCTTCTTCTTTTTGAATCTTTTGTTGCTTCTGTTGTTGCTATTGTTGTTGTTATTATTTCTCTTATCAAAATAACAGTTGTAATTCTTCTTTTATCCTCCTTGCTTTTTGTTTAGCAATTAAATCTCATATGCCCTAACTTGTTGTAGTTATAGCAGATAGGGATCTACTTTTCTTTGTCTTTGTTCTTGAAGTTACTAGACTTGCCTCCAAACTTTTTCTTCTTAAGCATGATTTTAAATTTTCTTGTTATCATTATTATATCCTCATCTTCTTCTCCACTTGTGGATGCTTCTCTTAGAGAATCTTCATCTTTTGATTCAACTCTAGGTGCTACATTGGCACACAATTTGTCAGGAGAGCCATATGTGACTTGGGAGCCAACATCAACCTCATGCCCCCTTGAATTTCAAAAAGCTCAAGCTCAGTGAAGCAAAGCCAACCACTGTCACACTACAGTTGGTAGATAGATCAATCTATTATCCCAAGATTAATAAGTAGTGACCAAATAAAGTAGTGATGGAATAAGTAGCTCAAGAGGGGAGGGGTGAATTAAGAATATATAAATTATGGCCAAATAAAAATTAATGAGCTATGGAAAAGTAGTGATGCATCACAGATTAGTTTCCATATCTATGAGTTTAATCATCATGACTACTTTACTTCTGAATTCAACTTCTCTTAGCCATTCTTATTTCAAGCATGTAATTATGTGTGTAGTGATATGTGAATTATGATGATAAAATAGTTATATGCAATTTAAAATAATCATGCAATCAAAATACACAATAATTTTTATAGTGGTTCGGGAACCTCGTCCCTATATCCACTCTTCCAAGAGCACATACTCATTGTGCATTGGGTTCCACTATATCACATATAATGGAAATACAAAAATACAAAGTGCTCCCAACACTCTTTTAGATTCAAGCTCTAAGGGGCATAAACAGTGTTCCCAACACTCTTCTGAATTCTACCTTTAGGGGCATAATCATAGTGTTCCCAACACTCTTCTGGTTTCGCGAGCTCACCAGGAACTCACAGGTTTCAAAGATCACCAGCAAACCTGTTGGTTTTTTAGAGGTCACCAATAGCTCATATAATGTTGTTTTCTTGAGCTCACCACTAACTTATTGATGGTTCAAATTATAATACCTCACAAGTGTACAGACATATAGCAATATAGTATGCAAATGCAAGGGTCGATCCCATAGAGAATGACAAACCAACTTAATTAATTTTAGTTACTAAGTATATAACTAAACAGACTTGTAATAAGATTTTGTATAATTTTCAGAAACTTAATAGAATAAAAGTAAATAAATAGGCAAGGATAGTGCAAAGAGATTAATAAGATGAAGAATTCTAGGGTTTCGATTTCACCACAAGGTGATAACTCTTTGCCATTGGAATGTTGGATTTAATGCCTCACTTGAGTTTGTTCTTTCAAATGTAAGATCATTAACATTAGATGTGCGAGTTGAAATCTAGTGTTTTCACTCATTCCAATTACCTATGAAGTTTAGTATAATTGAGGTGAAAACCCATTAAGTTTAAGAAAATAAGAACCTAAATAGAATGTTTTAGCATATGATGTGTATCTTAACTATCTATCCTTCTTATTCAAGGGTGATGTGTACCTTAACCATGCTTTGATAAATAATCTAACTCATAATATTGGAGATCAAGCAATAAAACAAATTAAATCATTACAAATAATATCATGAATAAAATAAGATCATCTAACATTAATAATATCCAACAATCCATAGCAAAGAGTATCAAATTGGGCTACATCTTCACCCTAGAAAAAGAGATTTAGTTCATAAGATAAAATAAAATAACTCTCTGAGACAAGAAGATAACAATGAAGAACATCTTTTCCCTTTCTTCTTTCTTACTTGCAATCCCTTCTTCTTCTTCATGAGAAATCTCTCAAAAAAAATGACTCTAAACCCCAGAGAAAAACTCTAAAAATGAAAGTGGAAGAACCCTACTAAAACCCTAAGTTTTTTCCTTAAAAAGCCAACAAAAATACACAACTGCGGAAAAATTCTGCAACATGTCCACCTGTGGCGCCGACGGTGCCAATTCGCTGCTTGGTCCATCTACTTCATTTGCTTCTTTGCAATTGCTCTCTCCTCCATCCCTTGAGCTTCTTCTTTTCCATTCTTTTTCTCTCCTTTTTCCATCTTTAAAGTACCTGATAAAATCCAATAAATAAGCATTAAATTCATCTAAAAGCGATAAGAATTTGCAAATAAATAAGCTTAAACATGTGTAATATATGTATATGAAATTCACTCATAACTCATACAATATGGTTTTCTTAAGCTCACCACCAACTCACATAGCTAATTAACAACACTCATTTTGCATATTACATTGGCTCTTTTGCTAGGCTGATTTGTACATATTTTGAGCACATATAAAATGATATCTCATTGAATCTTATTAGATATCAATACTCCAGGTATATGATTAAGATAGAACTTTTAGTCTCATTGTCTATCAGCTTAGTGGAGATAATTATCTAGGAGGAAGAATAGCATAATTTGATTGAGAGAGATGTTACTCATTTTGGCTCTGTTCTTGTTTTTCTCTCAGATTCCTCAACCTTCTTTATTGACATTGCACTACCTTTTGCTTTAGAAATTTCTGCCTGATGGAGGTAGTTGGCTTTCTTTTGAATATTAAAGACCATTCTAATTTCTCCAATAGTAATTTGTCTTCTTGAAAAACTCCTTCCCTGATAGACAAAATGACTTTGTCTATTGTTTGTCTGTTGAAATCAACAGATGAAATTGCAGGCCACATACAAAGTCTTCCAAATGGTTTGTTTATAAATTTATCTATCATAAGTGATAAACAAAGTTGTGGCATGTAGAAAGATCCTCCTTTTAGTCATTCATATGATGGGTTATCTATTAAAAGCAACAGACGACTTGTCGAGGCATAGACAACTTGTTTCTTCAGTGGTTATCTGATGGTTTCCCTTTGGCAGACAACTCTTACAGGTGAAGATGGCAGACAAGTTGATCTTTTATTGTTGTGTCACTTCTACTTTGTCTTCTATATTTTCTGCAAGAATTGTAGATAGGTTCCTTGGCCTCTTCAGTTTTCAAATGAGATTTATGAGAGATAAATGCTTGAGTACTTTGACTCCATTTTGGCTTCTTCATTTGTCAGATTTTTAGCTCTATTTTATCTCTGCTTTTGCAAACTAAATTTGTTTATTTATTGCAAATAAATATTAATTATAAGTAGTTTATCTGACTTGTCCATGAAACAATTTGTCTGAATCTTCCTAAGGCAAATGCTATCTGACACTAACTCTATCTGTAGATGATTTGCGAGATCACTCATTAAGACTTGAACTTCATGGCTATAAATTTAGTTGATGGCTTCTTTTCAAAGTTTTAGTATCATTCTTTCTGATCATACTTGTCTTCTTTCAGTCAGTAGATTGTGCTTGTTGATGCATTCGCTGTGTACGCTGTCCACTTCATTTGAGTTATTTCCCTGTATGTTCATATCTATTTCTGCAATACTTAGGAACACAACTATTAGTACCATGCATGTTCACTCATATGTTGTTGCTCATCATCAAAACTTTATTGTTTGTCATATACACTATTTGGTTCAACACAATCAAGCATCCACGTGGCATTGTTGAAGACGTTTTGGTCAAAGTGGATCATTTAATACTACCAGCAGATTTCATCATCCTCCTTACCCTCATCTTGGGGAAGTCATTTTTAGCCAGTGGAGGGATGTTGATTGACATAAAAAAGGATGAGCTCATGATGGGTGTCTAGGATCAGTATGTTAAATTTAATGTTTGTAAAACTATGAAACTAGCTAATATTTATAATGATTGTCTTATCGTTGACATAGTGGAACAAGTTGTAGAAGTCCATGCAGCAATAGACCAACCCACTAACTCACTTAAAATCAATACTGGTAGATATGTGTGACCCTAATGATGGTGATGCTACTGACTATGTCTACCACCTTGAAGCAGGTGATAAGCTTCATGATCAAGTTGCTAGATTTGAATAACTAAATCATCCTATGATTGGAAACCTCAAGCCCTCTGTCAATGAACCATTGACCCTCAAGATAACCATCGCATCTCAAATATTCATTCTTGGGGGAGTATTCAACCTTTCCAGTGATCATCTCATCTACCCTCGATAAAGTTCAAGAGGACAAGTATGACGCCTCAGAATTTTTGGTAAGAGAACTTTCCTTTATCTGTGTTTTGTGTAAATTGCGCTTATGAGTCTAACGGAAGTTAAAAATAAATTATATGTCTAGTAATGTAAATGTGAGAAGGATGATTAAGGATGTGTGGATTATATTCGGGGCACATGGATTATTGCAAAGAAGTTGCTAAAAGGTGCTATAGAGAGGCTATATGTGCATCTATTGGCATGCATTACCAAAGCACTAGAGAGGAGTAGGTTTAACATACTCCGCCAACTCCATTTCCAGGCCCATTTCCATTCCCAACCCTTCTCCATGCCCCCATCCCCCTGTAGCCATCTCTCTATGCCCCATTTTTGAGGTATTTGGGGGAGAATTGTCATGCAAGTATGTAACTATCACCCTAAGCAAGAAATTCATCTTGATGAGTGCAAAAAGGACAAGAAGAAATCTAAAAAATTCACCCAAGAAGCTTCCTATTATAGCAAGTGGAAGAAATTGAGAATTTGGGGTGGGAATTGATGAGAAAGTCTAGTGGTAAGTAGTTTTCCTAACTTAACTTATCAATTCTGCACTAATTGGGATGTATTCTGCAGTTACATGAAGTTAGGCTTTTTAATTGAAGGAGTTATACTTGTAATTTCATGGGAGAATTAGCATTATGCTATATTATGTTGGAATTAGCATAATTTAACGATGAAAATTCATGAAAAGATAAGCTTATATGAGTCGGACAGCTCTTTCCTACCCTTATGTATTGTGTTCTATGAATAAGTAGATTAGAAAGGAAATTAATGATACGAAGAATTTGTTCACAAAGCTACTTGGTATTAACCATGTGCACTGATGATTTCATGATACTGGGAATGCCTTCTAGTTATGCCATCTTGCTGGAAAGTGAGAATTTAAGAGATGCCCATTAAGTGTTTGATGAAATAACCCCATCGGAGGCAATATGTGATTGAATGACTTTATTACAATTTTACTTGCTAATTAATAAAGCATTAGCAGGGTATTACATAGGTGTAATGAGATCAAGTATATCCTAATGAGGATATAATGAACTGCATATAGTTAAGTAAGATTCTCACATGGACACGTGTAAATTCAAATGGATGTATGCTATATATGTAGGATTCATTTCACCTTGAATTGGGATCAAGTCATCGAACTTGCAGCTAAGGAGTTTAAAATTCATTTGTATAAGGTAAGCAAGTTTCTTTCATTATATACATGTTTGTAGAATTAAATGGGGATAACATATATCCCATGATGAGTGAGGGATAAGGTGTATGCCATACTTTTACATACAGGCACCATGTTTTGATTTGGCATTTATTTTATTTCATCATGATTTGAAATTACGAAATTGTGTACTTCTATGTATGTGTTTTGGAAATTGTATTTGGCTATATGTTCAACTGTAATGCTCTTGATATTGCATTACATGGTATTCCATCATGAGTGATGAATCATGATGGATATGATTGATTTGTGTGATATGTAATGGTGTTATGTGATATGTGGGTGAAGATGTGATTTGTTGACTTATGCCTCCTATGAAATATAATGGTGCCTGGAAGACATGGTAGAGAACCCCAATGGGGTGTAATTGTGATATGGATCCGAAATGATATGCCTTTGTTGGCATGATATGCCATTATTGGTAGGAGCCTTTATTAGCATGAGCCTTTGTTGGCAATTATTGGTGGCATGAAATGGTGTAGATATGCTTTTGTTGGCATAAAAATTGTGTGGATATGCATTTTATGGATATACACTTATGGATGGCATAGATGTAAAATGATATACCAGATTTCCTTATTAGATGTGGATGGTGAACCCGTGATCCCTGTGGAGCAATGAGGGCAGGGTACCATGGAGGGTAGTGGTAGAGCTGTCGTGGACCTGGTAGACTTTGTAGTCGGTGGTACAAGGATGTACCAATTGCACATCGAAGAGGGATCATTATTTCTGATAATGTTAAGAAGGAATAAGCCATTGCATTAATACTATAATGATGAATGTTATGAACAAAGATGACTCAAGAATGAGGTAGTATATGAATTTTGAGCACAAGGATGAGTCTATGGCTATATATGAGCCGAGGTTATGAGTGCATATGCATCATGGGCATCAAGATGATGTTGCATTGTTATACACTATCATGAAAATTGATGCTATCATTAAATCGCATGTGTTTTAGATTTAATTATGATCTTCTAATGGTACAATCACTACCATTTTCCATTTGACCTACTTACTGAGTTTGCCTAGACGAACCTGTCTTATTCGTGGTTTTCAATCAACAGGTCAAAATATGGAATCATACATGGGGTTGGAGCTCATGATCGGGATAGGATGTGATCCTCATGCTGGCTTGGTGATTTTGGAATGATAAAATTCCCCTTTTGAATATTTGGTGTAATATACAAATTATACATTAAAAGATTTAAACTTTATATATATAAGGCATGTATGAGAGAATTGTAATGACAATCCAAAATAATGGAATGTGTATGCATGTTAGTATGGTCATTTGTCATCACAATGCGACTTGCGATTTTGGGCAATGTGTGGGTGTATTTTATTGTATATACTAGTATTCATGAAGGTATGAAACTATGTAGAAATGAATGTACAAGTATGGAGTTTACATTTTAGGGGAGACTTTATGCTAGATTTCCCTTAGAACGATAATTTGGTAGTGCCCTGAAAGTGGGATGTTATAACAATCTACTGCAGTACTACGAGAGAGAAAATATGCCTTTAGTTGGAGATGTTTAAAGTGAAAGGTAGCACTCAAATGTTTTGTTATCATCAAAAGGGGGAAGAATGCTAAGTCTAACCCCCTAACTTGCTTAATTTTGATGATGAATGCATAATAACAGCTAAGTTTTGATGAAAAGTAAACATATGAGTAATAAGTTAACAACTTATTTTCCAAACTATTGTAAACAAATTACTAAAACCAGAAAAGTACACTAAGGAAGTAACTTTAATGTGATATGCAATGTAGAACAATGAATAGTGAATCTGAACATATCACATTTAAGAATTCATAGGAAGAAAACATGTAAACGCTTCAGAAATTACAAGTTCTAAAATCAAAAGGAAGTTTCAAAGGCATGAACTTAACTTTGAAAACATGCTAAAAGGGTTCTAAAGATACTTTAGAAGAATTTAAAGACTTCAGAAGATGTTTCAGAGGTTGTATGAGTAAAGATCAAAGTTTGAAGACTTTAGAGGCAACTTCAGAGGCAACTTCAAAGGAAAGGTCAGAGGTCTAAAGATCATTTTTGAGTGTAGAATGAGTTTGGAAATGTCAGAGGAGAAGTTCAGAGGAAGAGATCCCAGTTTCAGAGGTATGAAAGACCATCTAGAACTTGGCTCAAAATGTGGAAGACCTTCAGAAGATCCTTCAAATGATAGACTTTAGCTTTAGAAGTCTGTAAAGCTAGCCATTAGTATTAGTTGATGTTGTCACCATTCAAAACCAATTTCATAGGTTAGAACATGAACTTTAGAATTCTGAACCACCTGGCTGGAATGCAACACATTGTAGTGGCATGAACCAGCAATGGCAGAGCAAATTCTACAGCTGGACGGATGTTCTAATCCGGGCAGCACAAGCAGG
>JAYJMB010006406.1:0-11085 GCA_036873735.1 Pouteria campechiana | reverse complement strand
ATGTGAGAGTGCATGTAGTGTTTGATGCAATGGAAGTGAACAGGAAATCAAGCAAGGGTGCTTCGCTCAGAGGCATGCTGATGTGGTTGCCAAGAGCATAAAGTCGTTGATAAAACGAGGTGAGGAGGGGAAGTTGGCGACGTACAAGCCGGAGGCGATGATGGCAGTGGTTTCTCTAGGCTGGAAGCAGGCAGTGGCTTCTCACCACGGTCATCGGCATGGTGCCCGGCATGATCAAATCTAGGGATCTGTTTGTTGGAAAGACGAGGAAGATGATGGGGCTCGAGCAGTGAGACTAACCAACGTCGTTGCCTCAGCACTTGTATTTTATTGGCTCTCTTGTTTAGGGATCATCTCTTTTTGACGCATGGAACTCACTTTGAAGCAAGCTGTGGACACACTTAAAAGCTGATGCTTATGGTCAATATACGTTGATTTGTTTATGGATATGTGTCAATGTACGTAGATAAATGACATTGCCTACGATGCATTTGATCGAGCCGAACCCTTTTACTACGGAGATCAGCTTTTATTTAGACTTATAGGTGAGACAGCAAACCGTAGGGCGGATTTTAATCCTTGATTGCAACTATTTTAGTTTCTCCTGAAAATAATCACTCTTAAGAGTTGCCAGTTTCAGGTCTTCCTGTTCTTGTAATATCCCTTAAAATTGTAAGCTCCACAAGTCGCATGACAATCGGTATGAGTATCTAATTTCTGGTGTCTACGGTTGCATACAATATAAGGATAATGTAGGAGAAATTGTCTTACCAAATTCATAGTTGCGGAAATGCGACGATGGTTTCATACATTGGAAAATTTAATTACTATAAATTTTTAATAACTAAAAATTACCTTGATGTGTTTGTAAAAAGACTAGGATATTTCTTGATGGCTATCCTTTCATGTTGCCCTCTCCATTTCCTTAAAACCTATAACGGTAGCGGGCCATGATTTTTGCTTTTCTTGGAAAGGGGTTGTACAACACTTACATGCGAGAAAATTATGTTGTTAAAAAAGCCAATCTTAGCCTACTCCTGCAGCCTGTTGCGGAGGTTGTGGCTGTTGGATGACTCGCAGCAGCTGTGGTCACCATCATATTGTAGAGTGCGTAGGCCAAGTTTTTAAGGCTTTGTTGGGATGAGGTGTGTAAGGGGTGCGTTGGCAATGAAGTGTGTTGGGAATTGTGTTAAAAAAAGTGGAGTAGGGAATATAGAGTTTTAAAGTAATATGTAATTATGAAAAAAAGTAGAGTTTTTATGGTTATTAAGATGTCATATTAATTTTAAAAGATGTGTAGCTAATTCACTTATATTGCTAACATAATCTAACTAAAGCTTAAAGGTATTGATATTGTCATGACAAAAAAATAGCATAATTAATTACCATTATGAAATTCAAGGGTGAGTCTTTCAAGATTTATTGTACTTAAGATGTTATGTAATTACAAAAACAACCACAAAAATCTTATAAATAAAAAAATCATTTATAACTCATAAATGGAATAGTATTGCCAAAAATCTTACATACAATCCCACAAAAGTCTAAGACATTAATAAATAAAATAAATATCTTTTTTATTCTCTGGATGGTAATCAACATCTACCTAGTATCACTATCTTTTGAAAAATAAATAATTAAAGAGTGAGTCATAAAATTGAGTAAGTAGAATAGATATACTTAACATATGTACTAAAACACATAAATCACTTGATTATTTAAACAATCTAACATAATATACATACATATTTATTGGGCATAACATCTTAGACCATATTTTAACCCATGACATCAAATCTAAAGGGGTCAATCTCATTTCTTTATTAATATACAATCAAACCTCATGATCTAGTTACTATTTAGACAATTCAACCCAATGTACATAAACATTCATAGAATAAAATATTTCAAGACTAGTTCAGCCGACCACAATATTGAATCTAAAGAGGTAAATCTTATTTCTTCATTATTGTTCAATTATTTAACCATCTAACCATATGTACATACACATCTATTGACTACAATATCTTGGTCATATCTTGATTGGTTTGGCGGACCATAGTATTGAATCCAAGGAGGTAAATCTTATCCCTTTATCACTATTCAATTTAACCTTATGATCTTGCCAAAATATGAACAATATATCCCTTTTAGTGAGTACACATTGTCTAAAAACTCCAACATTGACTATTTAGTCATCCAAATTGAAGAAGATGGAGTCCAAGAACATTATAACAAAATCTAGCCATCTGTGCTCTCACCAGACCTGCGAACTCCACAGTAGCCGACGTGCCTGGGCCAACGACAGTGCATCCCACCTAGGCTGAATGCCTGGCCTCTCGCCTGGTTGATTCCACCGGTGCGTGTTGGCCTGGGCCGCTGGACACTCTGAGCCTGGAATGCTGGACGCCTTTGCCACGGATTTCATCATATGAAAATCATGCATTTTATTTTAAATCTATCATTTTTCCTATGAAAATTAGCCAATGGAGACACGTCACATGCACTTGTTTTCAATAATACAATGTCAAGCATGGGATACAATTTCAAGGGACATACATTCCATTGAGATCCCATGCAGTGGATTCACGCAAATCTTATGGACTCAAATGCCATGGAATTGACATTCCTAACAATCAGACTGACGTGTACGTCATGCATGCCTCCACCAAATTCTAACACATCTAGTCACATTGATATTCTGCATCCAATCATAATCTGATGCATCTAAACCATTTGTATTGGCATGCGCATCTAACGTACAGATTTCATCAATCTAAATAATACATTCTAGCAAGCATAAATCTAGTATATTAATTCATAAAAAATATAATTAATTTGCTCCAAGTAAATCTAATGCATCCATTCCATAAATCTAATCAATGCATTCATAATCTAATGCATTAATTTAATGAATCTAATTAATGCGTTCATGTGATTAATTTACATAAATCATAACATCTATGTACTTAGATACATCCGACAAGGAAAAAGAAAGCTGCCGCTCCCTTTGCGCTCCGCCAAAATAGATAAATCTCGACTACTATATATACATATAAACATATACATTCCTATCTCACCGATCTAAACCTCAAAACTCTCCTCTCATTAGCTATAATTGTAACTATTCAAGTTATATGGGTTACTAATATTAAAATAATAAATATATCTCTTCGATTTTCAAATTTTCAAAAAGTCACAACTTTTAACATATTAACACAAAAAACAAACATGCATTTATTGTGTGTTACAAGGAAAGTAAGGAAGAAAAACATCCCAAGGAGATTATGGCTTTGGTTACTAAGAGAGAGGCATTTTATTACTTACGAGCAATGCTGCGAGAATAGATTTGGTTCTGGTTTTGCTGGTTAGATCATTCGGTGCAAATAGTTTGAATTAATTAAGGGTATTTTAAGATTTAGATAAAAGTAAAATGCAACCGGTTTGCATTAATTAAGAGTATTTTACGTAAAGATTTAGACAATTGTAAAATGCAAGTATGAAGGATCAAACTAGTTTGAACTGATTATAAATGTTTTATACCAAAATTTGGATAGAAATAAAATGTGAGCATGAAAATTTTAAAATTCAAACCTTGATTTAACAATATGCCCATTTTAATATTGGACTAAACTTCATGATTTGCTTCTTTTTTTTTTTTTTTGAATCAAATCAATATGAGAAATCTCAAATTAGAAAACCAACTTCTTACAAGACTAGACCAGTTAGTTACTTGTTTCCAATTGAACCGACTGGAATCCGATTTGACAAGATCGCTCATTGATATAATATGCGGACGCTGGTAGATCATTTTAGTTAATCTCCATAACCACCATCCATCATTATATCTTGTGGTTTATGAAGATGAAATAGAATTAATGTACATTCAAAATGTTAGGAATAATCTTACACTAACATCACAAAATAACATAAAAACAGAAAGACAATTAAAAAACTAAAGTGATGCAAATACAGATTTTTTACTTGGAAAACTCTTGATAATGTGAATACAAACGCGAATAAGCAATAAGTATAGGCCATTCATATCAGATATACAAAATGTTACCTCTATTTATAATCTAAGAGAGAGAAGTCCAGATTAAGTAAGATATCACTTGGATAATTATATCATGATGGATAACCATATCATGATAGATAAGCAAATTTGAATTGGAAGGAATCCAAGTCATATCCTAATAAAAAATAATAATAAGGTATTATATTTATATTATTATCTTCAACATATATTGACCATAGTTTGATTTGGTTTAAATTAATTAATTAGACAATGAACTGAATTAATTATTGGATTGATTCTAAATTTCTAAAAATATTATTGTGGGAACTTTAGAATGAACTATGAAAAGGATAATTTAACTATGAAAAATATAACAACAATGATCAAATGATAAACTTTACCATGAAAAATAAACAGTTATTTTAAAATATTTTAGTCGAATATTTTAAAACGATTATCAAAGGATAGAGTAAAAACTTTACTCGATTCGAAAAGAGTAAAAGGTAAAAAAAACATCCTATTATGTAATTTTTATTTTCTTCATTACGGAGAGGGAGCCCTTAATCTAGTCATGTAGTAAAATTTGCCACTAAGTCGATCACCAATTTGATAGCATTCAGATCAGAGGGTCTAATTGGTTGCCTGGGAATACACTCCATGCACATAGTGCTCGAGGGCATTGGATTACCAAGAAAGATGCACAGAGTGATTTTGGTTAAGAATAAAATCCCACCTCAACTGTAGGATTCTAAATCACGTAAGGGCTAATATTATGATTTAGGTTAATTTTACCATGGAATGTTTTAAAAAATATTTATTTTATTGCTAGTAAAAATCATTCAAATCCATTCGAGTCGATAAAATAATGAAGGCAGAGGATCTTTTTTAGAGTTAGAAATTATATTGGGACCAAAATTTTTTATACCATATTGTATACATTATCTAAATCATTAAACATATAATCTTACAAAATAAGTGAATAATAGAATTTTTACGCTCATCAAAGTGGGTTATATTATGATTTTTTATAATAAAGATATAGCTTTTATGATTTCTGTTTTAGTATGGCTCGCCTTCATGTTTAATTTATAAATTATAATTAAAATATCATGTAGGTCCACGACTGGCTTGATAAGCAGGAGCTCAGGGTTTATAGCCAATCACAGTCGCATATATTTCAAGATCATCGATACTGGAGGCCATTATTTCGACAGCTTGCTCGACTGCACTCCTGTGAATCCTAAGGGGCCCACGTATACCATCTCACCAGACGCGAGTAGAAAAGAAGGGAGAGCCCGTTGCCCCAGAAAACTCCTGCGCATGGTTGAGGAGCTGCATGACAACTTGTTCAAATCTTTTCTCAAAGTACCCATGATTCCAGATCAGAAGCCTGTCAAAGCACTGGAGCAGGCGAGATCCTGCTTTCATATCTTTCGATGGCAAGAGGCGGAGATCCTTTCGACGCCATCCCAGCCAAGACGTCATACCCTTGCCAAAACCGGTGATTAGTTACTGAAGATTTTATCGAGTGCTAGGTAGCTCTGGCCGTCATTCCTCCGTACAAGGCAAGCCTTGCAGGCACGGGAAACACCCAAAAAACACTTCCGCAGCGAAAGCAGAAAGCATAAAAGTGCTGAGAATTTACAACGGCCGGCAGTTGTACGGGTTTTGGCGGCAGCATCCTTCTCACGTCACATTCTTCCGCATCCGGCTTCCATCGCTTATCGCAAGGCTCGTGAAAAAGTGTGTGACTGAGATCCGAGCAGCAATTCAGGGGATCTCATTCAGGGCGAGGGTGTTGCAACTTGCAAGGCATTCTCATCCGCAACATTAGCGGTCTACTAACGTCAATATCACATAGGCGTTAGTTGTCATGTGGCCCACCTTTTGTACGGTTCAGATTTTTCAGATTCTGGTAGAGATGGTGAGAAGTAAACACCTGTTTGGGAAGTTGACATATTGCCTCTGCATGTCATGATTTCCTGGTGCCAAAAAGTCGCCAGGTTCTCCAGGGCATATCCAGCGCCTGTCAGCAAATAGGTATCTAACCATTGTTACATGTAAAATCACCGGACCATGACCTAACGCTAGCTACGGGAGCAATTCCAGCCAAAGATCCACTGCTCGAGACCACAGGGAATACTGGCAAATGGGCGCTGATCAGATGTTCATTAATCAAGCCCGACTCACCGCAATGAACAGGAGATATAGATTTAGTGCATTGTTACTCTGGTTTGGCTTATCACCAATCCTACTCTGACGGTGTAAGGGCTAGCGGATGCAGTGTTATACGATGCTCCAGCTCCATCCGACCTAGACAACGATGAGATGCCCACAAGAGACATATGTTTAACCGTCCAATGAATGTCCACCGATAAGATAATTGGATTAAAATATAGCTATGATTTTTGGGTTATAGAATATATAAGATGAAAATGGTGGATTTGATTTTCTTAGGTCCACCGACATTAGTAATGCATATTTCTGGCGAATCATCCATCACAGCAGGAAAATTTTCGGCGACAGTGAGTTTAGATACGAGAGGATCTAAGAGCCGCCATGCATTGAAAGCCGGGGCACGAACCCGGATCAGATTGGCACGTGCGAGGCACGCGGATAATGACATGTTTGTGACGTGGGACAGGTGGGCCGGCGCGGCTGAATGATTTGGATTTTGTTTTTTTGGCGAACCCCGGCGATGGTGCGATCGATATTCCTTTTGCCTCCGCTTTCTCCCACCATCATTCTCTCTCAAAATGGCTGCATTAAGCAATCATATGATTTGGAGATCTCAGCCCTATAAATTCATCTACTTGTCTGCGTTCTTGAATCCCATCTTCATTTCCTGCTGTCTACTTACAATGGCAACTCGGTTCGGTGCTTTTGCTTCTGCTCTACTAGCTGTTTTCGGCTGTCTAGTTTTTCTGGCTGCCGCCTTTGGTAATTTTCTCCCTCTTTCATGCATGTTGAGAAATTTGGATTTGTGGAGCTCACGTGAAGCTGTGGCACGCTTCAACATTGGATTTCTTTGGATAAAACGATGGAATGTTGCAACATGTGCCATGTGGTATTCTGCCATGCATGCTATGTTAGACTCTCGCATGATCTCCTGATTTTTATAGTTTTGCATACTTCGCATTTGCAGATTGTGGAAATGGGTTCGGTTGCTTTCCTGCTGAGGCTGTCACAACTGAAAGTCTAAACAGAAAGGTTTCTTCCTTCTCACGTTTTTATTAGTTGCATCTTCCCGTCTTGGGGTGCGTTGGTTTTCAACAAACATCACTTCTAGAGGTATCTGAAATGTCGCCTTGTTTGTATTTTCAGCTATTGGTCAGGTCCCAGGGAGATTTCAAAAGCTCTCGATCTAACACGGTCGACTGGGAACTGAGGACTGTTCCATCGGGCCCAGATCCGTTGCACCATAACCGCAGCCCTAAGAAGCCACAGACGCCATAGGCGTAACCCGCAAGTATTTTTCCCCCCTTCTCGGCTCCTTACCCTCAATACTGCCAAGCAGATAAACTTCGCTGGTGTATGTTCACGTACAAGTACGTGTTCTGATGTTTTGGACCGGCAGAATAGAATCTGTACATGTTTTGGAATATGCTATGTAAGGCATGCAGTAACATATCTGCAATGTAATCCACAAATTGCGATGATGGTTTTTGAAATTTGCCTTTCTCTAGCGTGATTGCAATAACTTTGAGGCCCCACAAGCCTTGCCTGACACTGGCATGCCCAGCTATGTTTTATAACTAGAATCCTTCTAAGCGAAGGTGGTTAGCCTGTGACTAAGGATCAGGGGATTTTGCAGTGGCTCTGTCTTGACACGGTTTTGTATGTGCGAGATTCCCCATGTAATGTGAAGTATCATCTCCTTAATTGGGTTTGACACGGTCTCTCCCTCTCGTTCTCGCGGCTCTCCTGTTCCGTTCCCTGCAACATCAGGGACAGCTCTTCACAACTCCAACGCCGGCTCGATCTGTCTATCTCTCTCTTACCCCTCGCGCTTTTTCTGCCATTCCAGTCTCTCAGCTCTCCTCTACTCTCCCAAAACAAGCTGCAGACAGCTAAGAGTCCAAAAGAAGCTGATTTTCCTTTCTCCGAAACTTATTTTCTCTTCCTCTCGAACCCTAATAGGCCCCACGCAATTGTACAGCCGGCGTTTCGATCCCGCCGATAGTTTTGATGATAGGGCTGAATCCAAGTTCCATTGCTTGACTTTGCGGAAGTGTCGTGATGGTTTGGGAAAATGATGAACAGAAGAAAAAGGGACTACCTTCTCCTGTAAAAATTTTAAATGGTGTGAATTTAACCAATTGAGAACTTAATCCAAACCATGGGTGTGAAACCAACCTGCCCAAAATCAAGACTACCGTGCTAGCAACTTTCGTATTTTCTTTCCTAATCAATGGGGTGATGTCCTTTTGAACTTTTGTACATTAACACAGACACGATTCTGCTGTGACCGCAAGTGTTACCAGACTTCCTTTCCAACCCGGCCGTAGGCTTACGACAGAACAGAGCATGATCTTATCTCACCTACTGGAAATTATGGAGAAGTTGATCGCGAAAGCCCCACCAACCAGAGGATAGAGAACTAGCCAATCATATCATCGAAAGGATTTCAAAAGATATGCCATATCCTACGTGCATAACAACAAAGGTGGGCATATATCACGTCGAGTTGGAACATTTTCACAACCCAATTTACCCCGTAACTAAAGCAATTCTTCATAATACATCGTACCTTATGTTTAAATTATCTCATGGAGCTTTAATATGGTTTTCGATATATCTTTCTTGTAATATGATGAGGGGACATCAAACCTCGAATGTTTAAATCTCAATTCCTGTGACCTCATTATTCACATAGTTGATGGTATAAGAGCCCGTACAATCTGTCCAAATTCGTTTAACTTTTTCTCCTGTCTTCTCATGGTTCATGTTATAACAGTCCATCCATTCTGTCCAAATTCATTTGACTATGAATTTTCTCCTATCATCACATGGTTCATCGTATAAAGAATCCATCCAATCTGTCAAAATTCATTTGGATAATCTTGGCTACATTATTCGGTCCCCGACGTTAAATTATGACCCTATCATTTTCTTTCATTTGACGATTTGACGATTTAATTCTTCAATGATCTATTCTATTTGATTATTGAGTATTTAAAACAAAATTCAAATTCATAGATAATGACCAATTTTTGATGATATTCTACCAATTATTATCAATAATAGTCTTTATTCTTTATTTTAACCATTGATCATAAGGTCCAAATAACTAACTAAATATTTAACTTTTATCTAACTTATGATTGACTGGATGATCAAATCATAAAATCAATGATTGAAATAAATCTATTTTCAATCCTTACGTAACGATCCACCATGAGGCTGCATGGATTGTTGGATGAGATCTTGGGTCAGATTCTGACTTATTGTATTTACAATCGACACAGTCACCCTAAGAGTCCAATGGAGGTACAAGTGGGTCGGATTGTGCCCTCATTACGTAGCCAGGTCGAACTATCTTGAGTTCAAAAATTTTAGCAGGGAGTTGTTGTATGATTGAAATTGGTATGCTGGATGATCTGGCAACATCATGGTTTTGGGTTAATTCAAACCATTGATCCGGTGCCAGAATTTTGCTGTTTGGCTTACGGTCAATGTGGATTTCAACGTCTTGATGTTAATAGGGCCTACTTGTTGCATTATATATTTATTTCTTTATTTTTAACAACTGCCTTACCGGTGCAAGGTCGCTCTCCATATTCTTGTCTTATCGTGTTTTTTTTTTTTTGGCAATTCCAAACGAAGTGGGATAAGACACTGAACCTAACGCGGTGTGAAATAGTAAGTGGATTTATTATTATTATTATTATTATTATTTTGTGCATTTCTTATTGGTGTATTTCTTTTTTAATGATAAAAAATCACGTTTGGAAGTTCGCAAGGTCATCTCTTCTTTCTACGAGGAAGGCTGAAAAGGAGCGCTTCTACGATTTAAGAAAAGAAGTTCCCTTGCTGCCGTTGTATCCACCTCTCTTTCCATTGTCAAAAGCGAGCACGCCTTTGAATCCCAAGTTTTATAGATGGTTATGTTTCTTGCACACTGCACCTGTTTGTAGTCTTTGTCGATCTACAAACGTGCACATTCACTGTGCGATTTAGATTGGGAGAGAAGCAAAGGGACAACAACATAAATTCCCATACAGGCAACATGAGAGTAAGATTCCTCATCTCCTCTTCTCGGTGCTTCAGACCAAAAACCCAACCCTATCGCTTCTTTCTCTCCATAAACCCCCTTGATGAGGACGTTGTCTCCGTGAATACCTCTCACTTGATGCAAGCTAGAAAGAGGTAAATACAAAATGGATGCAAAGGAAGAAGAAAGGAGAGTCATTGAGAAAGTCCCAGAGGGAAAGGGCATGGCCATGGAAGCATCTCTAAATCATCCAAGCTCCACGACCTCCTCGGTAGATTTCTCGATACTTAGCAGCGTAGGGCGGAAGCTTACTCAAAGCTAAGAAGGTAACTTGAATAAATAAATGCCCAAAAGACCATTCCCCTTTTATTTCTTTTCATTGCTTTTCCCAGTGTGGAAATCTTTGATTTTCATGTGATCAATCCTCCTTTTTGTGTTTTGTGAATCACCTAAAGCTCTCAATTGGGTTTTTGTCTTCTTTGATCTGGTGCTCCATTTCGATGAGGAAATCATGATTTTCTAGCTTTTTTGAATAATTTCTAAGTTTACTATTTTCTTGTAGTTGGAGTTTAATTTTTTGAGTTATTTTCATGTAATTGGAGTTTACTTATTTGAGGATACTGAAAAAAGTTAGATGGCTTTCATTAATTCTTTAGCATGAGAACTTCTTAAAAGGAAGTTTGACAGATGGTATTGAAGCTATACTCATTCACAACCATTTTATATTTATAAGTTTCTTGGATGGAAACATGCCCAAAACTCTTTCCTCTATGGACTGACAACTGAATGCATCCTAGGAGTTTGAATTTCAAGTTAATTTCATATGCTATTGTAGAATTTGTGCAATTGACTT